>BLKR01003989.1:0-124099 GCA_011170035.1 Teleogryllus occipitalis
TTAAGCAGGGAACCCATTTGGAGCGGCCCGCCCGGCACGGAGCAGCCCCGCGCGGTACAGCCCAGCCCCGACCGAAATGTTTCGCATGCTATTCAGTTAGACGCCACCCAATGCCCGGCCCGGCCCCGACCCGCCCAGGTCCGCCCGGCCCCGCCCGGAATGCTTCCCCGAGAATAAAATCCGGAGGCGGCGGCCGGCCGAGGCGGCGCGGGGAGCCCTTCCAGGTACTAACCGCTGCATTGTTTGCAATTGTTTGCATTGCTTGCAAGCTATTGTTATCGGGTGTGTCTCACCATCTTCCTTCCTCATTATTCCCAAAGCAGTCACAAATTCTTTGAGATGGTAGATTTTAGCAATTGATAAAAATGCGAAATGTTACCAAATACTGAAAAAACTAGTAATTGTATGTTTGGCGATCGGTGGAATACATTTCTGAAGGGTTTCAATCTGCGATAAATGCAAAATTATCCGCAAAATCCGAAATGGACGTGAATCTGCGACACTAAATTGCATTTCATTATTTTCTTCGTGGTCTCTCTCTAACTAGGGATACGACTTCGACAACACATCGATGTTTGAAAACATTTAATTTTGACAATTTTAACATAACATTTAATTACGGCCAACAGTATAGAAGCTGAACGATTTTTTAGTCAATACAGTTTCATTGTTACTGATAGAAGAAATAGGTTATATCGAGCCATCAATGAAATATGCTCTCAGTTCATTTTTCATTGTTTGTGTTACATATTAATAGTTATTTACATAAATTGATTTCATTTAACAAAATACACAACCTTTTAAAATAATGTGTTGTTTTAATATGTATTTTCAAATTGCGAGACATTTATTTTCCTCTCCTTTGAATAATGTTACATAGAAGCGTATATTTCTGTACAAGACAGGAATTATTCTTTAAATATAAAATTTTGTTCTTAAATATTTGTTCACTAATAGTGAAATGTTAAATTATTTTCGCTTATTTCCTAATTTTAATAGAAAAATCTAAAAAATACCAGAATATTTTTTATTTCGAAGAGATCTCCCGTAATAATAATTTTCCCAAAAACTGCTACAAAATGCTAAATCTTAATTTTTATTATGCAATAAAATGCTATAGTCTTCTTTTCTAAATGAGATGTTTTTAAATTTAAAGAGCTAAATTCTACCATCACTACAAATACTTAATGATTCATAATGAATATCAAGAGGGAGATAATTTTTTTTAAGGTGATACGCATTTTTTCTTCCAATATTCAACCGAGAAAATTTTTAATACGAGTACACAGGCATACAATAATTGATATGTACAAGCAGATGTCTTACGTTAAATGTGATGTAATTAATAGTTTGGTATGAGCTTTTTATAAAGTACCCCTAAAATATTTTTAAAAAATCCTTTAAAACCGTGGGGCCTGAAGTTGAGCAAAATCAAATAGATTTTATACTGGTTTTGGAAAAGATCCTGACGATTTCGGACTAATATTTTTTACAGCATTTGTTTCCGCTGAGTACATTGTCCTCCTTGCTCCCGCCCTTCTTCCTCAGCAGCTAATATCATCAATTCCTCCATCGAAAGTATTAAACTCTTCATCGCTACTGGAACAAGTGGAGTCTCGTGCAGTTCCGATCCGTGCCGGGCCGTCCGTAATGGGTGACTGGCAGGCCGAGCGGAGCGGCACCGCGCCTCGCCGGGCTGTGCCGAGCCGAGCCGGGAACTCCTAGTGGGTTTCCTGCTTTAGTTTAGACGCCACCCAATGCCCGGCCCGGCCCCGACCCGCCCAGGTCCGCCCGGCCCCGCCCGGAATGCTTCCCCGAGAATAAAATCCGGAGGCGGCGGCCGGCCGAGGCGGCGCGGGGAGCCCTTCCAGGTACTAACCGCTGCATTGTTTGCAATTGTTTGCATTGCTTGCAAGCTATTGTTATCGGGTGTGTCTCACCATCTTCCTTCCTCATTATTCCCAAAGCAGTCACAAATTCTTTGAGATGGTAGATTTTAGCAATTGATAAAAATGCGAAATGTTACCAAATACTGAAAAAACTAGTAATTGTATGTTTGGCGATCGGTGGAATACATTTCTGAAGGGTTTCAATCTGCGATAAATGCAAAATTATCCGCAAAATCCGAAATGGACGTGAATCTGCGACACTAAATTGCATTTCATTATTTTCTTCGTGGTCTCTAACTAGGGATACGACTTCGACAACACATCGATGTTTGAAAACATTTAATTTTGACATAACTGATAGAAGAAATAGGTTATATCGAGCCAACAATGAAATATGCTCTCAGTTTATTTTTCATTGTGTTACATATTAATAGTTATTTACATAAATTGATTTCATTTAACAAAATACACAACCTTTTAAAATAATGTGTTGTTTTAATATGTATTTTCAAATTGCGAGACATTTATTTTCTATCTTTATTCTTTATTTAGATCCTCTCCTTTTTATTTAGATCCTCCTATATTTTCCTCTCCTTTGAATAATGTTACATAGAAGCGTATATTTCTGTACAAGACAGGAATTATTCTTTAAATATAAAATTTTGTCCTTAAATATTTGTTCACTAATAGTGAAATGTTAAATTATTTTCGCTTATTTCCTAATTTTAATAGAAAAATCTAAAAAATACCAGAATATTTTTTATTTCGAAGAGATCTCCCGTAATAATAATTTTCTCAAAAGCTGCTACAAAATGCTAAATCTTAATTTTTATAATGCAATAAAATGCTATAGTCTTCTTTTCTAAATGAGATGTTTTTAAATTTAAAGAGCTAAATTCTACCATCACTACAAATACTTAATGATTCATAATGAATATCAAGAGGGAGATAATTTTTTTTAAGGTGATACGCATTTTTTCTTCCAATATTCAACCGAGAAAATTTTTAATACGAGTACACAGGCATACAATAATTGATTTGTACAAGCAGATGTCTTACGTTAAATGTGATGTAATTAATAGTTTGGTATGAGCTTTTTATAAAGTACCCCTAAAATATAAAAAAAAATCCTTTAAAACCGTGGGGCCTGAAGTTGAGCAAAATCAAATAGATTTTATACTGGTTTTGGAAAAGATCCTGACGATTTCGGACTAATATTTTTTACAGCATTTGTTTCCGCTGAGTACATTGTCCTCCTTGCTCCCGCCCTTCTTCCTCAGCAGCTAATATCATCAATTCCTCCATCGTAAGTATTAAACTCTTCATCGCTACTGGAACAAGTGGCGTCTCGTGCAGTTCCGATCCGTGCCGGGCCGTCCGTAATGGGTGACTGGCAGGCCCGAGCGGAGCGGCACCGCGCCTCGCCGGGCTGTGCCGAGCCGAGCCGGGAGCTCCTAGTGGGTTCCCTGCTTTACTGAGCTTCCCGACATAGTCCTGATGAGAACTACGCGGAGACGGACGGAGACGGGCGGAGACGGGCGGAGACGGGCGGAGACGGGCGGAGACGGGCGGAGACGGGCGGAGACGGGCGGAGACGGGCGGAGACGGGCGGAGACGGGCGGTGACGGGCGGAGACGGGCGGAGACGGGCGGAGACGGACCGAGACGGGCGGAGACGGACCGAGACGGGCGGAGACGGACCGAGACGGACCGAGACGGACCGAGACGGACCGAGACGGACCGAGACGGACCGAGACGGACCGAGACGGACCGAGACGGACCGAGACGGACCGAGACGGACCGAGACGGACCGAGACGGACCGAGACGGACCGAGACGGACCGAGACGGACCGAGACGGACCGAGACGGGCGGGGACGGGCGGATGCGGACCGAGACGGACATAGACAGAGACGGACAGAGACGGGCAGAGACTGGCGTTTTGAAAAAAACACTTTCTCGGTATCAGGGGGCCCCAAAATGTGTATTTCTAATAAAAAAAAACTCGAAATTGATATTCCGGAGCAGTACATAACTTTGTCTATATTATGTATATTAGTCCGAATATACGTATGTATACGAGAAAGTAAAAATATATATTGTTTATCTGTAGAATACAAAACTGGACACATAAATTACATTTAGTATTTCTAGATTATGTCTTAAACAATCAAAAACAAAATAGACTCGAGTCCGTTTTGATACTCAACTCCAGCTATTTTATAAGAACTTTTTTAGGGTATAATAAAAATGCACAAAAGCGTATTCATTTTTTTATTCAATGTATGGTTTTGTCAAACACTACCTTAATCTTAATTTTCTTCAGTGATTTCTGTTGTTTCCCATTGCAAAATTTCGTTGTAAAATCCCCGGGGTTTCAGGATATTCCTCTTTAAACAAACATTTTTCTAACACAGAGTTCTGCTGATAAAAACTTTTATTCCTGACCAGAATAGTGGCTTGTTTTAACAGGAAAGGATTCAATGTGCTCGTAAATGCGCATCAGTTGTTCGTCACTAATTTTGTTGATGGGGACTTGTTTCCCACGCGTATGTCGTGGACTTAAACCCTGCAGCAATAGTTTACGAATCCTTGTAATTCTTCCGACTGTGACAACATGTAGTCGGAAAGAGGCTTTCCTACAAACGTATGTTTAATTACCTCGGAGACGTATATGGTATTTAAAGTTTGTCAAGTAGTGAAGAGTTCTCTTTTCTCGGTCTTCGCTTCCTCACATCGTTGGCTTTGATCATCCTTTGTAACATAAAATTCGATCATTTTTTAGCTGGAATTCTTATATAAAGAATTGATAGTGCCTTATCCATCCTCTCAACTGCTCGCATCACTGAGCACCATGAAAATGAATAAGAAATCAGATTTCCAGTAGGTTAGGTTAGGTACAAAGCAATGGAAGGCGACTACTGTACTTCACTATTTTCTTCCTTTCGTTATATTATTGAAATTTTTAAGACTAAGTATAGTATCTAAAATACATACCTGCATGATGAACGCATAGATATCAACCTTGTAGTTCTTTCTCCATGACCCACATATTTCAATATGTGTAATTTAGCTTCTTTCACTATACTTTTCTTGTAATTTTCCCACTCCACCATTGGCTATATTGGAAGAGATCCTGTTTCTGTTAAAACATTTTATCCCTTTTATTCTTCCTGGACTTTTTCCTTTAAGGTTTGTTTCTTGTAAGCAACCTATGTCTGGTGTGTGGTTTTTACAAAATATGTCTAATCTTTCAAGTCTTGTGTAGAAACCATTTACATTCCATTGTAAAATTATCATAATTATAAATGATTATTAATTTTTAAAAGTTATTTGAGAGTTACCTTATAATTGACCATTTCAAAACTTTTATCAATTAGAATCAATCTTGGAGGTATCTAAACTTGCATCAGTATCAGTTACTTCATACAGCTTCAGAGCTTTTTTCAGCTTTTTGGTGCATCTAGTATATCTACTTTCTTGACCTTTCATATGTTTGATTCATCATTGGCTTTAATGCCAACTTTTTGATATAATATTTTGCTGTAATTATTGGATCTTTTGTTGTATATTATAAAATTTACCGTTTTCAGGTAAACACTCTATATTATAAACTTAAACGTTTTCAGTTTACACGAAAAAAATAACCATACACGATAAAAAATAACGCAGAAGTGAAATTAAGTCCAACATATGCATTCCACAAGAACAAGTTTATATTATAGGCAATAACTTCTAGATATTACGTGCGTTACATATATTACGTTAAACACAGTGATATACGCCTTAATTGGGTATTCATTCCCATTGTTAAAACATTTTTGGTCCCTAACTTGTAATCCTGACGTGATGGATACATTCTATTTTCACATTTTACTTCACCTACTGGTGAATTACGTATTTCACCATACAGTTTCTCTGTACCGAAATCTTTGTTGACTAGTGTAATATTAAAACTCCAAATTAATAGAAAGTCACTGAATATACTACTAAGGAAAGAGTAAAATTAGAATTCGAAATTATTTGCTCGTCAAACTAAGCGAACCCTCTGGTTGTGTATTTATCAGGCACTCTGGCCTAATTAAGCTAATTAGCCAAAGCTCAAATTTAAAATGAAATAAATTTTATAAATTGTCAATCCTCAGCCTAGGAAGTTGATGCAGACGAACGTTTGTTTTACATAGTTTGTAGAGCATGCAATTTAAAGGCAAGATCGAATGTATTTCAAATAAGTTACAGACATCCTTCTTTAGATATATAGCAGTCTTGCACAAATAGCTAACTTAGAGTTAGACTGACGTATCTACAATTTTTCCAGTTTTTGTTTACAACCAGTACCAGAATCAGAACTTGTTTCTGGATCTAAGGAGCAAACAAAGATTGCTAGTTATGTTAGTATAGAAGTCAGAACTTCACGCACTTACCAAATTACTTACTTGTTTTTGTTATTTAAGGTCGCATCAACATCTAGGTCATTAGCTACCACTATTGGTGTTAACGTTATGGTAACTGTGAAGATAAACCGATATGATGATCAGGGGTGAAAGGACGAACCCAAATACAACCGTGCCCGAGGCGGGACTCGAACCCGCGACCCTTCGGTTCGACATCCTTACGACACTACTGCCCTAGCGACTCGGCCACGGATCGGCTACTTATCTTATTAGAGTGAAAAGGACGTAAAAGGTGTCATATTTATCTGTCTCCAAACATTTCGTGTGTGTAGTTACGTTAGTCTGACCTTCAGATAGCGAATTGCTCGTAGCTATTCGTCCCATTGCAAAATGCATTATTACTGTTTCAATCTCCTATGCTGGTGGGTTTTGTTTGTCAGTTAACTGATGGATAAGCTCAAGAGCGAATAAAATGTATAAATACATTCCTTATCGAGAAAGGTATTTTCTACAATTCAGTTTTGTGAATTAGTTTCCACATATTTACAATATTACTCCAGTGTTTCCTTCAATCATTACATAAGTTCAGAAATTAGTAAGCAAAGGACTCTCTTTCAAGTGATACAGCTGGATGAAATGTCGATAGATTTAAGTCTCTCAAAAACAAGCACTATTAACATATTTCTTGTCCAACGCACAGATGTCGAAATTTAAAATGCGCTTAACAAGGTTGGAATAATGTGTGGCATTCACAAATCGTTACGTGTCCGCGCATACATGATTAAAAATAGAAAATCTTCATCAATAATTCATGTTACCAAAAAAACATAATGAATAGTTATAAAACACCCGAACGCGTGTTGGGGACGAATTTAATCAATGTGAAAAATATTTCACACACAGAAAAATCAGGAGTGAAAAAAACCGTTTCAAGTAAGGAAGTTCTCATCATATGCCTTCTTCGAATGATATTCAGAGCTTACTCTATGAATGTTTAAGGTTTAGTCTATATCATCCGAGAATGAAAATAGATACACATTAGTAAATTGTTCTGAACACCTAACAAATGTATGGAGCAAGCTCTGTATTATTAAAAGATCAGATCAAACTTTCACTGTGAAGGTAATGTGTCTGAATGGAATACAAAAAAAGTAAGAGCCAAATGAATGAAAAAGGAACAGGTTGACTACTTTAGTTTACAAGCAGTTTATGGGGCGTATATATAAACCTCTGCCAGGCGCCTGGCAGGCCTAGTAGGCTACCAGTGCTCGGTTTTGCGATTTATGAACGACCCCCAGCCAATTCCAGTCGCCCCTTGTCCTCCCAGCAAGCCCCCTGAATGGTAGGCGCCTAAGAGCTCTGCTGGCAGAGCTTCATAAATACGAGCCTATGTTGAGATCCCTCTGGTGTGTGTTCACGCACGTACACACTCTCAGTGGAACATTTGTACCGACCCGGGCACTGTATGCCGTTGGGACTTCTGTACAGCACAAAGTGGTTTACAACGAATAAGGGTGTAGCATGGCCCCACGATGACTTATGGCCCTGATTTTTAACTTAACCACAATAGAAAAATAATTTGAAAAAGAGCAATTGCAGAACAAAATTATAATAGGGAAGAAAGTCAAGAACAAAATACTTTCACAATATAATTGCACCTATGTGAATACACTTTCTAAAAAACCCACAAACTGAGCAATGCACAAAAATAGGCAAAATAAATAGTATGCATGGACTTCGGCGGAATAGCCACTGACGAAGCCTGGGCCTACCAGCGGCGTCCAGGCCTTGCGGCCGTGGGTTACGGGGTACGTGTGGTTAGCACGTAGGGATGCCTTCTCAATTTGAGAAGTGAGTTTTCTCGTCGTCACTCCCGCAGCAACATATTCTGGGCATTCGAAGGAAAACGCACACTATAATCTTGCCTGATCGGGAATCGAACAGTGGGTCGCGTCATGGGAAGCAAGTAGGCTGATCTATGAGCTATCCGCGAGGGCAAAAGCAATTGTACACAACAAAAATAATACTTTCAAAAAATACACTGTATGTTATTCATAAAACAATGAAGTCCCCAAGGATCCTTCTTATTGTTCACAGTACTACCTACACATATTTTTACGAAAAATTATCTTATGAGATTGAAAAAATGTTTTTCTATAAAATTTCGTATCTGATCTTAAAACAAGTTACACAGCTGTGGTCACATTGGGGTTGTAGAAAAAAACTAACATTATACAATCCAATATTCAATGACAAATCTGAAAAAGGTTACACAAGTTTTTCTTTAAAATAAAATTATGCTGAACACAGCTGTTAATGATACGTAAAACAGATCATTGGTATCTTTCCTTTCGAGCATACGGAGTTTCCGTTTTAGAAATCTGGAATGTTCGTCTGGTCTTCGTTCCACCGGTTCTCTCCCCTCCGCGCACGGTGTGCGGCGTGGCCTTGGCGACCCGTCGGACGCGAGCGGTGGAATTTTTCCCTCCTCCCAATATTTCGGAACACAATTTTATGCTGCCTGGCTACAGAATGGAACGAACTGCAACGCTTGCTTCTACCGAAGGCTTAGCACTTGCAGAGGGCACTGGCATGTGGAAAATAGCTTCGCAGGAAACAAAATTAAGAAGAAGATTACTTCTTACTTTATATGAATTCAGGGGCGATAGGTATGTGCGACGAATTCCTTTGTGTGGATAACCCCTTATGTCCATGGCCCAAACCTCGCCTAGACTTCACGATTATCGGGCGTCGTTACTTCCAGTTTCAGCGGCTCTCACGTGAAGATGCGGCCCAGGAAGGCAGCGACGCACAAGCCGGGGCGCCACGCTCAGGTAACTGACACCCACGTGACAGCTCAAACAGGAACATGTTTCGGGTTACTGCAAAGAAGAAAATACGGTATGAGAATGTAGCGTTACACATGCTTCCACTTTTCACACTATAAATTTCATATATTTTCTCTCTCAATTTCACGAATACTTTACAACATGAAATGATGCTGATGTAAGAATAGATATCTGCTGATTTCCAAATGAGCCTATTAACACAGTGTAAAACGGATGGGCCGACCTGGATGGCCGAGGTGGCTAAGAGCGAGTACCGACTCAGCGCTTCGGTCCGAAGGGTCGCGGGTTCGTGTCCCGCCTTGGGCATGGCTGTTTGTCCCTTGACTCTGTGTGTGTGTTGTCGCGGAGGGCCTCGCGTTCTGCTGACCCCAGATCAGAGGAGCCCGCAAGAGTGTTTGTCTAGTGTATGGTCGAATATGCGTCCCTTCGGGACGTAAAGGGCAACCGGCTGTCGGCTGGATAAAAGCCCTAGGGAAAAAAACGGATGGAACTTGATTCCGTAGCAGATCTACGGGATGCCATCTCTGCTCCCCATAGTCACTTGCTTTTCTTAACGTTTGCTTACGTAGAATGAGACCGTTAAGCGTTTGCGAATGATTCAGGTGACGATTCCAGGCTGTTAGAGATATCGTTTCAAACCTACTACTATAGTCATTTCATAGCTGAACGTCGTACTCCGGAGTCGATTACTGCGCTAGTCAGTTCGAAGCTCGGTTCGGGTGAGAAGTGAAATACCTCGCGTATACTAATACGTGATAGGTCACAACTCTAACCAACGACGCAATAGTAATTATTTTATAGTGGCTGAAATAGACCATTATGTGCAAGCTAGTTAATTATTCACGAGCGCCTTAGCGCGAGTGTATAACTACTAACGAGCTCATATAGCATCTTTCAGCCACGTATAATATACAATATTTTATCTTACCCGATCACCTTTGCAACATTTGGAGCTTATTCTCTTCAAGAATGCCTAATGATGAATACAGGTGTCCCACCAACTGTGGGCCACCCCCATAACTTCTAAAGGGTTTGCAAAATCGAAATGTATATTTCACTCAACAATTCAGAATCATTGGGCAAGTAATATTCTGTATAGACGTTGTTCGTTGTATCTTTAGTTTTTCAGAAATTTAATCGTCTTTGATTTTTTAAATGAAATGATATATTTTTCTCGCCAGCAATGGATAGATCCTGAAAAGAGGAATCCAGTAATTTAGTATTAGAAATTTTAGTATAAAAAATAGGAATTTCTGATATGTGATTTTAAATCAAACGGACAATATTTCCCCTTGCTTTGGGGAAGGTAGTCTTCGCGGCGTCGAGCCTGTTACGAACGGCGGCGCCGCGAAGCGAAGGCCATCTTCCCCAAAGGCGACAGTTGCAAGGGCTACTAAACGCAATTATGTCCGTTTAATTTAAAATCACAAGTCAGAAAGCATACTTTATTCTAAAATTTCTATCAAACACTAACGAATGATATATCATTGTATTGAGCTTTTTATGGTATATCCACTGCTGATTAGAAAAATATAGTTCTATTTAAAAATTCAAAGATGATTAAATTTCTCGGAAACTAAAAATACTTCGAACAATACCTCTACGGCATATTACTTGCCCCATTATTCCACACTGTTGAGAGAAAACTGCATGTCTATACCGTGAACCGTTTAGAAGTTATGGGGGTAGCCTATAGTTGGTGGGACACCCGGTATTGATATCAGCGGTACTTGGTAGGTAGTAGGAGGTAGAGGGTAGTAGGAGGTATGAGCGGTAGTAGGAGGCCTTGGAGGGTATATTTAAAATAATAATCGCTCTCTTGCGAGAAAATGGAAGATTCTCCTGAAAACATTGAAAGGGAAGCTGCGAAAGCTGTAGAAGTTTTACTATCCAGTAAATATAAAGATTTATATCTTAAAGAAGGCGAAATGTTCAAGGAGTCGAGGAAAGACATATTAAGAACGTATGCGAGGAAGTTATATAAGCTTAATTGGCAGCAAAAGCAAGTACCAATGCTTAATGCTTTAGATGATAGGCAGGCAATGTGCTGAATGATGAGATCGAGGTTGAAATCATTATGTAATTGGTGGACCTGGTTTGTATATTAGTGCCATACTCTATCAAATGCCTGTGATATGTCCAGTGGAATTCATATCACTCCACAGTACTCATGAGTATTGAGTGTTGTTTTTCCTCAAATGCTGTGTGGGCATGTTCTGTAATTCTGAGGAGTTGATATGTTCAGAAAATCAAAATTGCTCTCTCGGGATTGCTTTTATTAATTGTGGGTGTTTTTCAATCGATGAAGTATTATTTTTTCAAAGATTTTTGACAGATGATAGAAGGCTTATTGGGGCGATAGCTGTCGGTTTTTTCTGAATTTTTGTTTGGCTTTGGAACGGGAAGAATGATGACATGCTTCCAAGTGAAGGGAAAATGATTTGTTCTGAATCATGAATTGTATATGTTTGTTATGTACGCAAATATGGGATCTGGTAATTGTTTTAGTATTGAATTATTAATATTATCGTGACCTGGCGCTTTTTTATCGGGAGAAAGTTAATGATTTCTTTTATTTCTTTAGGGTTTGTGAAATGAATTTTGCGGTTTGGGCCATAGATTGGGAGAATTTTGATCGAATGATTGTGTTGTGTTCCGAGTGCAGTTTCGTTTGGTTGTGGGTGAAAGTCATTCACAGTGTTTACCTAATTCCTTTGTCTCATCGGATGGGGTGAATAATAAACATCCTGGTGAGTTGATAAGTGGAATTAATGTTTTTTTAAATATTTTTTGGTAAAGATTCAT
Source organism: Teleogryllus occipitalis (assembly GCA_011170035.1). NCBI lineage: Eukaryota > Metazoa > Arthropoda > Insecta > Orthoptera > Gryllidae > Teleogryllus > Teleogryllus occipitalis. Next base: position 11,935 of record BLKR01003989.1, read on the forward strand.
ATAGAGTTGTTTTGTGTTGTTAACGAATGGACTTTGTTTTTGATTTTGAAATTTATATGATTTTTTATTGGTTTCCTAACTCTATAAGTTAATATGTTTGGTTCTGTTTTTATTTGTGGAGTTTCAGTTAGGTTCCATAGTCTTCCGATCTCGTTTTATGAGCTTATTACATTTCTAATTGCTGCTGGTAGATGCGAAAATATTGTTTACGCGTCTAATATTGTTATGTATATTGTTATGATGTATATATTGTTATAGTATGTATTATGGTGTCTAGTTACGGCGTCCTCAAATTCCATAGGATTACCTGGGATATTTATTCTTGGTATTACTAAATTGCTTATTATGTTTTAGAATTTAATCCAGTTTCATTTAAATGTATTTATTTATTTAGGGATTGGGGATCGTGGGTGAGGGATTCGTTGTGTATGTTTACCGGAATGTGAACAGAGTCGAGTTCGTGGTATGGGATTGAATAAAAATTGATGTTTCAATTAGTCAGTTCAATATCTAGTATGGCGGGCGACACGATGTTAGGGGTTGGGAAGAATTTGTGGCGTGAGGGGGGGTTGGTCGAAAGGGAGCGAGGGGCGAAGAAAGGTGGTAGCGAGGGAACGAGGGAGGAAGTCAGGGGGGCAGCATGTGCGAGACTGCTGCAATTGGATCGTCCCCAGGCGAGCAATCTGTCAACTTAACTGCAAGCTACGGCAGCGGCGACCTTGGCCTACTTTCGTCAGCGCTCGCCGGTTCTGGGGGTGACGAACGCCCTCTTGCGGCCACCTCGCTATTCTCCCTGAACCCACTCCCGCTGGTCCTTCCATCGCCCGCTCTCGCCCACCCTCTCAACGTCATTTGAGGCCTCGCCAGGCTTCGCTCCAACTCGTTGCCTTCCGTCGTTCTTTGGCGTCTTCTCGTTACCAATGGCTTTCTTTCTACACACCTTTTACTCTTAGAAGTCTGTGAAATTTCTCTACATTACACTCCTATAATAAAGAGCTGTATGTTCATTTATTTTTTAATAAAATATTTTGATTTTATTGAAAAGGAAATGAACATCGAAACAGATTTATATTTAATTTATTAAGGAAAATAACATAGTTACTTGGGAACTTGGTGAATATGCATATTGATATTAGAATTTGTGAACTTAAATTTAATGTCTCCCACATTAAAAAACTCTTCTTTTTGATTTGTATATTGTATCGCAATATTTGTCCCAGCATTGGCTAAAGTACGAGTATTAGCCATCATAATTCGCCTAGCAATTTTCCATTTATCCTGAATTTTGTCAAAACTTGTACAACTATTCCTATCTACAGGCTCCTGGGGCTAAGAAAACAACAGCAAGCTAAAATATACGAATGAAATCAAAAGTTAACAATAAAATTTTTCATTAACTGACGGAAAATGTTCTCCAAAAACCTACTTTCTCGCATTATTTTAAAATTGCAATTTTGAAATGAATAATGCAAGAAATATTGTCGGGGGAGCTCAATCGTTTTATAAATACAGCAGTAATTTCTCCAGTTGCAGATGAATTGTAACGTCTTTTATCAAAAGTATTGTCAACATAAAAAGTAAGATGAACAGGTTTGTTTCAAATTCGCTTTCGCATCATCATATGTTGAAACAAATGGGCATACAGATTGACATTGTGAAGCATGTGCATCAGTGAAATCATTACATCTGTTTCACATTCCTTAATAGTACACTCTTTCTGAATTGTAATACTGTGTCTGAGTCTAGAATAAAGAAACCTGCATACTTTGGAGGGTTGCCATTATTGAGATGTAGAGATCCCACTGGATGGTACATTTGCCTACGAATTTTATAACGTAGGGCCCACGATTTTTAAATGTTAAAATATTTGCTTGAACTGAGGCAAATGCTAGAGCTTTATTGTAACTTCTAATTTTATCTAAGCAATGTCTCGATTCTTTATCATTTTTGGTAATTAATTTCTGTAGGAGTTCGGGAACCTCAATAGGGGAAGCAATACCAGATTTTATTGTGCTATTGTGGCAGGTAATACTAAACCCACCTTGCACTTCTTCGGAGACAAAGTTGCTTGCATTACAGTACTCACACAACACAGACATTTCTCCGAAATAAAATTCCTGGACATTTTTATCGTATCGCAGCATTCGTCCTTCAATGTTAACACTACGGTTCGACTGCACTGGGTATACTTCTCTGTGAACTGCTACTTCTGTTTCCTCTGACAACTTCATTAACTTGTCGTGAAGAACCACTTCCGTTGTTTTGATCTTTCTTTCTTTTTTAACGTTCGCTCTCCAAAGTCCAACGACTTTTACCGTCCATTCTATCTACAAATCTTATATCTACAAATCTATCTACAAATTTTATCTACAAATCACAAATCATAGCCACTTAGTTATGTATTAACAATAAACTATTAGGTTAAATATTATAGCAATGATTAAATGTTATACTGCATCACAAAACACAATACTCTAATATCAAATTACCATACAAATAATGTGTCATAGACCTCGCACGTTGCTGAAAATAATTCATGAACATCAGTATACAAATACATAATATTATGTCTACAAATTGTAAATCATTACAATTTAGTTGTAAACTACAAATTATTAGCTCTAACCATATTACAGCACTTTAATATTTTTTAAATTTATTAGTAATTTTGAGGACTGATCAGAGAAAATATTGCAAGAAATACACACTTTCAGATCAACAAGTTCCTTTTTTTCTTTTTTAAATGTAATGAGGAAAACAGTTCAACTGCATTCCCACACAATTAATTTGTCAGAGGTCTCGCATGTTCGTGAAAATAATTCAATCCCTCTATCTCTGTCTATTTCTTTCCCTGTTTCTGTGACTCTCTCTCTCTCTCTCTCTCTCTCTCTCTCTCTCTCTCTCTCTCTCTCTCTCTCTCTCTCTCTCTCCCCGTCGCACCGCACGGTGGTTTGAAGAAGACCGAAACGCGCGCATCGGCACCAAATTTGATGTTTTGAAAAACTGTTATTTCTTGATAAATGTCAATTCTACATACTTCAAATGACTAGTAACCAGGAAAAATAATAATTTAATGAATTTATTGTTATGCATGCCTACAGCCATACGACGCCCTCAAAGTCAAATTTAAAATGGCGACTGTTAAATTTTACATGAGGTTTGAAAGAAAGCGCCATTCCCAAAACTACGTGATCTTTGACAGACAATTACACGAAAACGATTAAAAACACTTCTGTGAAATTAATAACTATTATTAATTGGACATTTGTTGATGTTTTTTCGTTAACAACAACCGCCTCGGCCTCTTTAAAAATAGTGACCGTTTAATGTCTACATGACGAGGATTGAAAAAAAGCTTCTTACCAAAAGTAAGAGATTTTACCAAAAAACAAATAAAACACTTCCATGAAATTGGTATATGTTAAGGGGACATTTTATAATATTTTTTCGTTAATAACAGTCGCCTCGACCTACCTTTTCGAAAATGGCGTACGTTTAAACTTTACTTGACCAGCTTTGAAAGAATGTGCCATTCTATTGACCAAGTGATCTTTGATGGGCAATTAAACAAAAGCAAGTAAAAGCAGTTCTGTGAAATTAATAACTATTATTAAATGAACATTTCTTAATGTTTTTCCGATAACAACAGCCGCCTCGACTAACCTCTTTTAATATGGCGACCGTTAAAATTTTACATAACGCGGTTTGAAAGAAAGCGCCATTCCCGAAACAGTGATTTTTGAGAGACAATTACACGAAAACGTCTAAAAGCATTTCGGTAAAATTAATAATTATTATTAATTTACATTTGTTGATGTTTTTCCTTAACAATAGCCGCCTAGACCTGCCTCTTTTAAAATGGCAACCGTTTAAAGTTTACATGACGAGGACTGAAAGAAAGCGCCTCACTAAAAGTAAGTGATTTTTGACTTGCAATTACACTCACACACACACACACACACACACACACACAAAACTAAAAACACTTCCATGAAATTAATAAATGTTATTAAGGGGACATTTGGTAGTAATATTTTTTTCGTTAATAACAGTCGTCTCGGCCTACCTTTTTGAAAATGGCGAACGTTTATACTTGACGAGCTTTGAAAGAAAGTACCATTTCTATTAACTAAGCGGTCATGGACGGGCCATTATAAAGAAACATAGAAACATCACCATGAAATTAATATATGACATAAAATGAACAATTGTAAATATTTTTTCGTTCCCCCAATTGCCTCCCTCGGTGGACGCGCAGTCAGCAGTCGATGCGTCAGCACTGGATGTCATGTCAGAGACGGCGCGCAGGGTGAAATGATCCGGACAGGAAATGACCTCTGGTATACGCGTAACTGCGACTGCTAATAATAAGACTCGTGACATGAAGATAAGTCTCACAGGAAGCCAACTCAGGCGTCCAGATCTCTGGCGTTTCCATATCATGTAACACATTACTTTCTGGCTTTTGGTCCAAAGCATCCATGCGCCACCTCTTGCAAGTAACATAATAGTGAAATAATATAAAAAGATTAATTATTATTTGACATTATAAATGGCAAACGAATAGTACAATTGTTATAGTGTAGGTCACTGCGTAAGAGAGAGGGAGAGGGAGGAGAGAGAGAGGGAGAAAGAGAGAGAGGGGGAGAGAGGGAAGAGAGAGAAGAGAGAGAGGAGAGAAAGAGGGAGAAAGAGAGAGGAGAGAAAGAGGGAGAAAGAGAGAGGGGGAAAGAGAGAGAGAGGGAGGGAGAGAGAGAGGGAGGGAGAGAGAGAGGGAGGAAGACAGGCTTGATTTCTGGGGGATCAGTGTTCCGGTGCCTCGGGAACGAAATGGCAAAAAGACAAGCAAAAAGCAAATGATAATTTTTTTTATTATTAATTCGGTCAACTTTCCTAAAATAAAAGTTAAATAGTGTTACACTTTACTGTGCCAGTTCTTTGAGTATAATAAACTTGTGTGTAGAAAATGATAAAAAATTGGAAGCACCATTGCTATGACACATATTGCATATAGTATTGATATGAAAGTAATGTAAAGTTCGCATTAACTAATTCAGTAACTAGAAATGCTTTCAAAATTTTGACGAAGAATTTATGTAAATTTGAAAAATTCAATTGAAATATTATTGTACTTTTCCCAATGAATATCTGCACATGTAAAATCACAGCACAAAATTATCTCGTTCCCAAACAAATTGTTTATTTCGGAAACAACGAGTCAGGTTTTTGGCCATTTTGACTTTTTAATGGAATCACATTCTCTGCAGTATATGCATTGTTTGAAACAATTTGTTTCAGACTGATATACTAGTATAAATAAAGCTATTCTACTAGATATTGTTTTTGAAGACCACGTAAATAGGAATTAATGCAGATGCAACACAAGTCAGTGTATTGTGTTATTTCTGCACTACAACGCCAGAAGTGGTGTCTCTATGGTGTTTGATCTGCTGATACGAGTAGATATTAAGTATACATTACGGTTGATTTGCAAAATTTGAATCTTTCCACTATATCAGTATACAAGACATTCTACTGGCGCCTACTGACAGTATTTTTCGTATCCATTATCTAGAGAATGACTTTGCGACTTTCTTCGTGTATCATGAAGGAATGGAGTCTAATCGACCGAGTAAAGTTGCAACATTTATCATGGATTATCTAAATGCATCATTGTCAAACGTCAGAAACCTCCAAATCTTTTCAGATGGAGGTCAATATAAAAATCGCACAGTTCTGAGGGTTATGTCAGCCCTTGTTTCTACAGTGATATATGAAAGCATTGAACAGATTTTTCATATTCAAGAATTCCTTCCTCCTGTGCGATCGAGATTTTGCTGTTCTAAAGAGAAAATTAAGGCATTGCGATCGATTTTCACTCTAAAAAAGGATGTGAAATTGATTGTGACCTCAAGCTAAAAGAATAGATTCTACCTCATCATCCATAACTGATCTGATATAATTTATTATAAACGTTGGTGGCCAGGATATTACAAAAAGAACGTACTCGAGACTTGAGGAAAGAGAGCGCCGAGATTACAGAAAGGAAAAAGGTTCCAGATCAGAAAATGTATTTACTTCTGCCATTTCAAAAATGATGGTATGGTATTTGCAAGAGACATTATTGAGCAACTGGGGTGTCATTTGTTTTGTATCAAACGTATTAATTAAATGATTTTGTCTAGCAACTCAGCATATCCTGGGGGACGTCTTCTCATAAGGAAAAAATCTGTTGATGTCGTAAAGTTAATCGAGTATATCATGTGTAACTTGAATAAAATAACTTTGACTTGAAGGTCATGAGTGCTGAAATATATTCAAATAAATAAGCATTTTATGAATAACAATGCTTTTGTTCCAATTTATTTTTTATTTCAGAAACAACATAAGTCAACGATGTTTGTTAGCAAAAAAAATGTATAATTTACTTTCCTCACATTTGAAAAAGGACATGGGACATTTGAAAAGGGACATGAGACATCTGAAAAGGAGCAAGAGACATCTGGAAAAGGACTGGAAAATCTGGAAAAGAACTGGAAAATCTTGAACAGGACAGAAAACATCTGAAAAAGAACAGGAAACATCCGAAAAGGGTCTGGAAACATCTTGAAAAGGACAGAAGATATCTGAAAAAAGACAGAAAAATAATCGCTCGAACTGTTACTGCATATTCTCCCAGTTTCTTCGTTCCATATCTCCCCACAAGCATAATCATAAAACAACCACACGCATGTTTAAAATAAGCATTTGATTCGATGTGTTGCCTGATGTGCCACCCTAACGATGCCATTAACATGAGCATCTTAGCGTTGATATCATCACACCTCATAAAGCCGTTTTCCTGTAGCTGCCTATCGACGCGTCCATCAGCGGGCGCCGCCGCGTGGCTGTTCCAGGAAGTGCTTGGCGAACGAGAGGGGAACGAGCCCGCCGCCAGAACATCCTCCGAAATTCGTGACGCCTGCCGGACTCCTTCCCCGAAAGAGTCGTTCTTGAAAGCGAAAGACGCAGGAGAACACGTTTAGGGCTTTGCACAGGAAAAGGGAAGCTGTACGAGACGGCGGGAAATGAACGGCGGTAGGATGTGCCGTACACGTTAGATGTTTATGCTTTGTTACTCGCGTTTGCTCCAGGCGAACGAGCCCTTTGGTCTGCTGTTTCTACTTGTCAAATATACTAATGGACTTCTCAGATCATTTACTTTACTTGGATATAATCGGATTTGTTCAATTATTTATAGTTTCTGAGTAAAGAGTGCAGGTGTGTTCTCAAACTAAACGGAAATTAAAAAAAAATCATCAACCCTAACGAGATAACTTTAGTTGACTGATTATTCAAGCTAAAACATTCATTGGAGATACTTGATTATCTTAAAAAATTTGAATTTTCTGTTTATTCACGATAGAAGATTTATTCAAGTAATAACACAATGGTAATTACATGGTCTTCCAATAAAAAATCAATGGCTCCTCTGTAAAAAAAAACACTTTTCTCTACTTATCAGCTTATTCAAAGGCGAAAAGGACAAGAGAATTACATTTCAGCTCCGGTAAGAGGGAACCTATGTAGTAGCAACCAACGCTCTCGTCCTCCAAATTTGAGAACCGGACTTCAAACCTCGTTTCTTTCTTGGGAAATTTGAATTAAACATGTTTTTGTGGTTAACGAGTGGAGCTTACTCAAATCAATTAGTCGATCGAGATGCAGATAGTTCGGTTTCATTTGGCAGAACTACCTTTATGTTTTCGGGCAACAGAACTCATATTTCACTACCTCTAGTATGTTCTTGACGTCATTGAATATGATTTCATTTTACAGATTTGATTATACAGATTTTATTTTAAAACATTACTAATAAAATAGTAACTCATACCTTAGCTCTACTTCTTCCGCAACTATCAAAAGGAGAGCTCAACAAAGCATGCACATAGTGATCAAGTTTAATGTCCCTAAGAAAAACGAGAGATTTCCTCATCATTTGCTGGATGAAAGGCAAATAGACTAAAAGCTGATCGTGATGGGGGTCATTGACCCAGAAGGTGAAAATAGTTTTTTATGACAAGAGTGGTAAGTGGCATTTCATTTTGGGAGTAGGAAAGGTTGCGACGTGAGATCAATCCTAACAATCAAAATAAAATCCCTTTTACCACGTGTCTAATAAACTATTTTCGGACAGTCTTTCTGACTTTCATTTTATTTTAATTGAAGTACACGAATCGCTTAATGATACATTAAGGTTCGTATTATCTGATTCGGCCTGATGAAAGTATATAGTTTTTCCTGTTGCATTCGCAGATTTATCTGAATACTTGGGCATCGTCTCACTTTTAGTACTAATGCTAAAATATGAACTTTAAATCGCTCTGCATGGCCTGAAGGAAAACTTTTTACTAGTGGCTGTCTAAAAATTACTTTGTCATTGTATTATACTAAAAATATTTAAGTATAATTTAACTGTCAGTAATTAGTCTATGACAGTCGTTACATTAATTTTGTGAGGAAAATTAAGATTTTCCCTAGCAAACACTATTTTACAAATAAAAAGAAACGAAATAAATGCATGTTATATTGGAGCAGTGGATTTAAAATTGATGTCATTGAAAAATTACATCACAAAATCGTGAGTTGATACATAGTGTTTGTATTATTATTCTTTAGTGAATTATTACGCATTTAATTAATACGGCAAACTTTATTGCATAAAGACGTCATTTAGATCACATTACAATATTAGGAAAATACATGTATAAATTTCCTGAGAAGCAGTAGGGGAATTAAAATAGTGACTGTGAAGAACTTCGAAGAAGCGTTGAAACAACCATGTCATTTAAAATGTACAATTGCTACTTATGGACGAAAGACTTCCTTGTAACTATCACACATTTTTCCTTTGATGGGAGATACAAAAGGAACAGTATGTTATAAAGTGTGCCGATATCTACGGTCATGTGACTATCAGGTAAGAATGTGGCATTAAAAATACCTTCTGTTTTTAAATGTAGTTTTCTCCTCTTCAATAGTTAATAAACCATTTATATACACCTGTACGGAAGATAGACAGTGACACCAATTGAGATCAGTTTTCTGTTTATTTCACTTATTTAACAAAATCAATTTACAATAGTAATCGAAGTTTGTAATACAATTTCTGAACATTTTGTTCGAAATGTTTCACATTGTCAACGAATCTCCTTTAGTTCAGAATTTAGATATTTTAACTAGCGTTTTCCGATCATTCAAGTAAAAAGTAGCCTTCTTTAGTCTTATGAATCATTTTGTTCATCGAATATACAACGAAAAATAGTTCCGTCCCTATTCGGGAAAAGTATATCAATAGCGAAGAGAAGTACTGCAGCAGTGTTATTGCCGAATCACAATAGTATTAGGAAGATACGCAGGTACAGCAAGGGTGCGTCGGACTCAGTCGTATTTACTAATGTTCCACCCTCCGTCCCTACGTTCGCATAATATGCCCTGATTAATGACGAAGCCTTGTTCTCGAAACGCACGAGCGCAGCGCGACATCAGAAGCAGCGCTGCATCTGGGAACATGGTGCGCGAGGGAAATTCGTCGGAGGGAGTTTGTAAAAGCGTGTTCGCGCGGAGGGGCCGCGCTCGTCACGATGTCCGCGCTTCGCATCCCGTCCGGGCTGCGCTGCCAGGGAGCTCCGCGCGACGTCATTAGGCGCTGGGCCCGCGCGCCCTCGCCCTCCCACCCTCCGGCCCACGCCCTCCCAACTTCCCTCCCACCCTCCCGCCTACACCCTCCCATCCTCCGGTCCACACCCACCACCCTCCGGCCCTCGCCCTCTCACCCTCCGGCTCAGACCTCCCACCCTCCCACCTATGTCCGTCCTTGCTCCCTCTGTTCCATCTACTCCTTCCTGTTCCTTCACTCCCACCTGTTGTTGCCCTCCCACTCTGCATTCCCGACCTCCCACCTTCGTTCTGCAGCAACCCTCCCATCCTCCCCGCCCCCCTCTGCCGCCCCTCCGCGCCCCCGCCTCGTGGCGTGCTCGTGTGGCGAGGCCGAGCTGGGAGGGCAGGACGCCGCGCCGCACGGAATAACTGTAACGAGCCGACGCTGCCTGCGGTCGCGCTCACCATCATCACTAACATGACCTGAGACAACCTTATGTTGCTCATCCTTGTTCGACCCGTAGCAGACCTGTCTTTGGGGTGTCATCGCCCTCGTGGTTTTTTCTTCTTTTAGGTGTTTTTCCAGCCGGCGACAGCCGGTTCTCCTGACGCCCCGACGAAACGCATATTCGACCATGCTCTAGATACCAATACACTTGCGGGCTCCTCTGAGCCGGGGCCAGTAGAGCGAGAGGCCCTCCGTGGGGAAAACATACATGAGAGACAAGGGAGAACAATGCCCATGGCAGGAATCGAAGCCACCTCGCGCGGATTCGGTGGTATAACGGTCAGCGTACCGGACTCTTGTACCCGAGTTTGCGGGTTCAAACCCGATCGAAGCCGTGGATTTTTAAGGGCGAAAAATCCTTCGTACGCCTTCCTTCGGAGGGGAAGTAAAGCCGGCTGTCCCATGTTAGTAGATTTACTGCATGTAAAAGATCCTCAAGCCTAAATGAAGCCTCTGAGCTAAATTGAAATCCGCCTGTTTCGTCGCCCAAGATAATACCTCCTTTCTCCGCTAGGTGGTGAAAGGAGCGTAACGAAATTTGCGTGGTTAGACGGAAGAGCGGGCCTGATGGCCCGAGTCTCGCCACGTAAAATAAGGCATTAACTAACTAACTAACTAACCTCGGCCATTCAGGTGGGCGGCCTTGTGTTTTCCTCTTAACATTTTCGCAATTATTCGCCAGTTTCATCTCACTACCAGACGTATTGTCCTTGTCCCGACATTTTCATTGAGAAGAGCGCCCGAGGCAACTGCGTGGGGGGGGAGGGGGGGCAAAAAGACAGGGGCTATGCCAGGTCAGTCACTTCCAGGACATTCACAGCGGAACCGAAAGCGCTCTTGCTGCGAGCGCCTAATCGCCCAGACACTGCGTATCGGTGCCCCACTTTTTTGCCTCATGCTGCCACTCTGCTCACTCATGCACCAATCCAAATTTTCAAGCAAAGCAGCCCATGTCGTTTTATCTCTGTTCCAGAATGTTTATTTGAAGCTTCGCAACAGTGCGTGGGAAAGGCTGTGAACAGACGCCGCGCCAGTGTCTTTGCCGCGATATCCTTGTTCACGGTCCACTCGGATGAGGACGATCTTTTTTAAGCTCCTACCGTCTACCTCGTCATGGCGAACTTCGTTGAAGTTATCACATTCTTTGCGTGTCTTCTCACAGCCGTACGGATATTGATGAAAACTAATTTTATGTCTAACATTTTGTTTGTAAATTCCGACATTTTTGTGCGCGACAAGCAGCTTTGGCGCTGGTAGAACAAAATGGCGTAAGAAGTAGTGAGAACTATCGATCGTCTATTTAATTTATTTTTCCCAATTCGGTTTCAAAAATTATAAAAAACTAAAGTTAATAGAAAATTGAAGGCTAGTCATCCTACCGTGGGATACACCAGTGGGGTTACTTAGAAAGAAACCATATAAGAAAAACACATTTGTAAAAAAACAATTTGTTAACAGAAAACTGCTAAGAATAAATAAAACAAAAACAAATTAATGCTCTATAAAACTTCCCTAAACTCTATAAATTAAACCTAAAAATTATAAGACCATTTACAAAATCAATTCCAATTAAATGTACCTTAAACAAATTCTTCCAATGTCTTTGTCGAGCACTTTTCCAATACACCTGTTTCAATTTTTTTCTTAATTCACCTACAGGTAATAATTTCAGTATTGTGCGCGACACCTTCCATCCACACATCCTACTCGTTAACTTGTCTTCGTTATATTCGCCGTCTTCAAACCACTTTCCACTTCGGGAATAATTGTATCCAATCCGAGTTTAATAAAATTGTGCATTTCGTTGTTCTGCCAAATTTACACCCATTACCATCACATAAATTATTTGACTTATTTACCTTAACTTGTATCAACCAAAAGTCGTCCAATTATCGATTTTGCAAGACCGAATGCAAAATGTGTGCAACCGAATGCATCTACGGGGAAATGCAACCATGTGCAAAACCGAATGCAAGCACGTGTGAACTGCAGGCTGACGTGTCAAAAAAAATGATTGTTCATTTTCTTTTCTTCCAATATGATCCGTCGTCATGAACACCCCGCCCCCACTACCGTACATTCTTCTCCTCATGTCACATAGTTTTATGACAAACACTTAGTTTCTTACCGGAACAATTTGGAATATTCACATACTTGTTTATCCGTGCCACCAACCCTAATTCACATATAATCTGCTCTAACACCAACAAACATTACGAAATATACCAATGTACCACGTTGGAACACATACAGTTTCATCTCTATGACGAATCTGCATACGTAATCGCACATTCTTTATATCTGGACCGCTCAAGTAGCGTTCAAGGCTGTCAAAAACTTGAATATTCAAAATAAAAATATATTATATACGGGTCTTGGACTCAGAACTTTCAACGATAGTTTAGCGGTCAATATGTCACACTCGGTGTACTGATTACCGCGAGAAAACTCGTATTTCTAAGCTCTTGAGTTCAAATCTCAATCTAGGGAACAAAGTTTACGAGTTAAGAGCACTTGCAGATGCATATTGGATCAGTGAGATTCTTCCGAAATCAAGTAACCTGGTCTCTGGCTCAGAAATTCAATAATTAATGCAGTTAAATTCAATAATCCCGCAATCACCTTACCATTTAGGTACAACTTTCCGCGATAATATGACTAATGTTTAATTGTACTAATTTCATCAAAATAAAACAATAATCCTCACTTGGATTTTCTCGTGTCAATATCGTTTTTAGCTGACCTTGCACTAACCGAGGTCGCTAGGATAGGAAGGTAGGTCATTATTCAGCTGAAAGTGTCTCTAACGATCCTAAACTGTGTGCGTGCTCGATCACGATCTCTGTTATTATTGGCAACTCGGCTGCAGTATCACCAAGGCACGAGCTGTTGAACAATCGATCTGTTTCTTCCCTGCTACCGTCTCATCAGTATTCTGTTACTTTCGAACTGATGACCTATCGACATTCCACCATAACGTCAGAAATTCTGAATCTCACTGCCCCTTCACCTTCCGTCGCTCCCACCGTTGGGCAACCTGTATCACACCTCCATTCCATCTTTCTTTCTTTTGGTTATTTAAGGTCGCAAATCTAGATCATTAGTGACCACTATTGGAGTTAACGTTATGGTAACTATGAAGATGAAACGAAATTGTGATGATAAGGGGTGAAAGGACGAACACAAATAAAACCATGCCCGAGGCGGGACTCAAACTCGCGACCCTACGGTCCATGATCACTATGACACTACTGCAAGTCTAAACAACACATACACTCCGCAAGTCTACTACCATGTACGTCGCAATAATCAGTGTTACCTTCTCTAACTTTTATTTCCTCCACTCTCGTTCTTTCTGTCTCAGCTGATGGCGTCGGACCTATAGCATTTTGGAAAAGTGCAATGCAGAAATTAAAATGTACATAGTGCACTAACTTTGAAACGCAAAATTTAATGAAAACTCGAACACGACATTGAATGAACTGTGATTGAATTAAATATCGAAAAAATGGAAGTTTAATTTATGAAATTGTTAAACACGTTATAAATTAGAATACATATGAAAGATGTCATTGAATGTACCTCAAAATGAATTAAAACTGATAAATTACAATATTTAAAACAAAAAACGATACTGAAAGAATTAGCGCTGTTTGCGTAAATTAGTTGAAATGAAGATAAATACAATGATGAGTGCCTTTGCTAAGAATTTAGGGACTGGGCCAATTACAAAATAATTTTTTTATAGCCTTTGCCCGATTCATTCTACATCATAACTGTCGTCCAATATGATTCCAACGTTCTCATTAAATGGATGAGAAACGTATATTTTGCAATTTCCTCTTTACAATGAGAGTCTAAACCTGTTTAATGGGACTTCTGCAAAGGTCTAAAGCCATGTAATTAAATTTCAAGATACTCTCTAATTGTGAATAGTGATTTTTCTTTATGCGGTTCAACAGCTAATTGATCTCATACGTTTTATAAATGCAATGCTATGAAGACCATGATATTCTAGTCCGTGTCAACGCAAATGAGTAATGACTCCAGTAACATTGAAACTGGACGATGAATGTGAAAGATCTTAAGACGTAACACAACGATTCTGAATATGCTCTGAATATAATTTTGAGCTCGGACGGACGGACGTTTTGAAAAAAAAAACCTTTTTCAGTATTAGGGGACCCCAAAACGTGTATTTCCGTTGAAATCTCGAAATCGGTTTTCCCCAGCGTTACATAACTTTCTCGGTACTAAGTAAATTATTCCTTTAATACTACGTATACAACTAAGTAATTTTGTTTTTTAAATCGCACCAAATTTGTTCAGGAGTTGAACAAATTATCGTCGTATGAAACAAAAGGTGATAAACTGGTGGTGGTACAACAGCACATAGTTTCTCACATTATTTCTGTCCCGCTATATGTTATATTATATAAACATGCTAATGTTTTGAACCAGCAAAAATTATCTTACGAGACTCGAACTCAGGTCCGAGGTAACTCGCCGTCGCTACACTACAGAAGAGTCGTTAAGTATGAACTTGGACCGACGCTTAAAAATTTAATTGTCTCAACGTAAAATTTGCGAACTCGCAGCTTTTGCAATTTTCGCAAATACGGAGAATTCCCCCAAAATGGGACTACCACTATATTCTTACTTCGCCTATATTTTTCCTCCCCATATATACTTCCACCATATTTTTACTCTCTTACGAAGGTACATCGTAAGAAGAGAAAATTATGTGTGTGGCGGAAAACGGCGAATTTTCGGCAGAAAATGTTGGTACTTCTGTGGCGTATTGATATGTGAGACGGCGAGTTAACTCAGGATCTGAATTCGGGTCTAGTTGCGGATAAAAACACTTTTGCAGGTTTATGTAGTAGTATAACAGTGGCGGCTCGTGCTTAGGTTGCGCGGTTGCACAACCCCCAGAAAATGAAAAAGATGTCATAATATCTTAGGAATATACATTTTCCTTTCAAAACATTTATTGTTCAATATATTGCAGCAGTATCGATGTATACGAAATCATTTTGAAACCAAGGAGCGTCCAACTGGCGCCGTCTCCGGTGTCTCCGGTACCTTGACAGGAATTGCACCACGCTCTTGGCTCTTGGCTGTATTAATTAATTTTTACTCCTTCGTCCTTCGATTTAACACGGAGAAGATAGAGCCTTTTGGTTGGGCAACCAGACAGCTGGCGCTGTGCGGCGACGGGGAGAATCTCAGGGGATTACCAATATTCTGTCTTTGTCTAATTCACTGCTACGTAGTTTTATGATTTTCGCTTGTTATTGAAAGTACACAAGTTCAGGCAATATTCAATGCATTGTTTATGATATTTGGAGAATTTTTTTTCATTTGATATTAGTTTTGTTGATTCAAAACGTACATTTGATGAGTTCTTTGAGTACAGGGGGCCGTTCTGGATGGAATTCCCTTAGTGTCCCCCGTCGTTGCAGCTGGCCAGCCAGCGGTTTGCGAACGATCTTGTGAATACGAATGTGTGGCGAAGATCTTTCATTATTTTCAAATATGGTAGTGAAGTTTTCTAAATTAAATAAATTTATTTGTGTGAATGATGTCAAAGCAATAGTGCTTGCTGCGATGTACTGGAGACGAATTTAAGTGCCCAGTGGAAATTAAAGCCAGAACCTCACGCGCGAGAGGTGTAATATACCCGGCGCCAAAACTTATGTAAGTAGTGTTTCAATATAGACTTTTATTTCACTTCGTTTTAATTGATTTGAATTGCGTACATTTTTAGCTATATGTTCGATGGAGGTGCAACCACCAGTCTGTTGGGGCACCAGCCGCCACTGCAGCGGAACAGTGGGAAACAATGCGAGAAGTAAAGAAATATTTTGTAGCACAACTGGTTTTCGCTTAAATTGCCTCCAACGTGAAGCCTTGTGCAGGGCAACGTGGAGGAGGGCCGCGCTGCAAGCGGCCGGAGTGCACCGCCGAAGCCTCCGGCCGGGCGTCGCGACGGCGGCGGCCAGGGCTATCGGCGCCGCTGCGCCGTCCGCGCTATCACGAGCCGCCTCCGCCGGAGGTTATCTGCCTGTTTATGCACCAGTTTCGCCAGTTTTGCGCAAGCGGGCGGCGACGCATCGCCCCAAATCGGACGCTTTCGCCGGCGCGCCGCGGCCACCGCGATAGCGCGCCGGGCGCCGGCGGCCGCCGGCGGCCACGCGGGGCCAGCGCTATCGGCCAGGCCCACCCCGGCCCACCTTGCCATTCGCCGGTGGAGACTCATTTTTACGTATTACGCTGCTCGTTTCCGGATGCACAAAGTCTGGTCAACTTAAAAGGTTTTCCTCTTTGCTTTATTTGTGAATAATATATTTTCAAGAAGCACACGTTCTAAACGGACCGTATAAGTTTTGAAATTTCGGACTGCTAGATGTTGATGTAGCAGACATCATTAAAGTATTGTTCGCTTGTTGCCAGAGCATCTAGTTGTCTTCTGAAATCATGCTTACCTACTATATGTTAGAGAGTGGAGATTCCGGTGTAATTACATGATAGTTCGTCAGCGGCTAGAGAAAGGCAGCTATAACGCTCGCAAACCATTTTCGCCTACGGACCTACTTTATAAAAAAATGTAAGCTCACGAACTAATGTTTCAGAAAAAAGCATCTAATCGCTCAATGATAGGCGCCTTATAGAGCTGTGAGCAGTATGATTTAGCAACATAACAGTTTGGCGATAGAAGAAACAAATAGCTCCAACGATGCCCATTCCTCCCGCACACAGTGGATCCGCAGCAAATTAATATTTTTTGGTCATTCATGAGTTGAAGCGAAGGAAATAGAACCAGTATTTAATTTCTCTGTTGTTTTTTAACGTGATATTTCCTATTTACTATATCTTTTATTTGCGCTCATCTTTAATAAGCATATTGACTTGATGTGTAGTTGTGGTAAGAATTGGTAACAACAGAACACTGACCTAACATCATCCCAAACGTCACGTGTCTTGACAGAGCTTTTACACTTACACTGATACAGTCTCAACATCAGATTTTGCGTTCTACTATTCTTTGTGGCCAGGCAATGTGTATGAAAGAGAAAATGATGCTGTGTTTACTTTGCTGGAGCACGCCCAGTGACCCTAATTACGCAACGGATTTTTCTGGCTGGATTTAATTTTGCCGGACTCCTGCCAGGATTTCTTTACATGCGAATAGCAGACATGGCCACGGTGGGACTTCCCCCCTGCGAAAATCCCCGCATCTCAGCCGTGACTGAACGCGCGCACCGGCTGTTCAGATTGGTTGGCCAGTAAGCAAACCCCTGCTCCACCGAGGCGCGCTGAAGTGAAATCTCTTTTGATTACTAGCGTTGTTAGGTTGTTGAAGTGCACACAAGTAACAAATACACTAATATAAACAACATCAGTTTATTGAACATTCGTTTACAACAACTCAGATCCATTTATACCATTTTTGCCTTATACCATCACCCCGTAGACAACAGTGTTTTGCAGCACAATCTTCGTACCCAGTCTAGGTTCCTAACGACAGCGCAGCTCACCACTCTCCAATAGACTAAAGAAAACCAGGCACTATAGACTAACCAGTAGATATTTCACTCTAGGCACGAGTTCCAACCACTCCCCAGTCAGGTTTGGCATCTTCCGGGCAGTCGCAGCCGCTCTCATACTGCAGACGTCACGCGAATGGCTCGCCTCGCGCCTCTCGTTGCGGCGGCGGCCTCTTCACGCGAGGAGCCCCAAACGCGCGCTGCCCGCTGCACACGCGCCGTCTCCCAATGCCGAAATTCAGATGATTCATTTTTGTGATGATTTTGGTGTTTTCATTTTCTTTTGATCCCATCCTCATCCTCAAGATGATAAATTTGAGGCAGATTAACAGATGAAAATTTCAGTTACAGGGAAAGTTTGTTACCGGGTTTCGTCCGTCCGTTCGCCTTCGCGTCTGTCTGGGCGTCTATTTGTCTGTCCGCCGATACGCGTCTATCCGTCTATCCGTCTATCCGTCTCCGTCTACTCGTCTGTCTGTCCGTCAGTCTGTCCATCTGTCTTTCTATCTGTCTGACTCACTATCTGTCTGTCTGTCTGGCAGACTTTACGTCTGTGAACAAAAGTAACGCCTAAATTAATCGTAGGATGGTTTTTCTGTAATGGATATTACCTGATCTTGGCTCAAAACTCTGAGATATTCAAAATAATTCTTTAAATTTTTCTCCATTTTTGTTGTTGTTGTTGTTGTTGTTGTTGTTTGTTTGTTTTTCAAAAACACACAAATTAATTTTTTGACATCTCTTTTACGTGGTCAATATTTACATTAAGGGCGATGTGTACTTTATTGTATTTGTGAAAATGAGAGCTTTAAATTATGTCAAACTTCTCGAAAATTCAAAAGTCTTTCTGTGAAAATGAGTTCAAACTTCATTTTCAGACACAATAAAGTACCATTTTCTTGAAAAGTCACCAATTTTTTTCTTCAAACTTTTTGAACAGAAAGTGCTAATTACACACTATAAGATGAATTAGAAGCCGTTTGCTGTATTTTTTTGTTTTAAAAAAATACGCTAATGTATTTTTTTTAATGCCGTTAATATCTACATTTCCAGAGATTTGTACACATTCTTACATTTGTGAGTGGAACTGCTTCAAATTGATTTTCAATGATATATCTTCAAAACTCAAACGATCTCTGTAAAAAAGAGCTCCAAATTACGCATTTACAGAATTGCTTAAACTAAATTTTCCAATAACGGCTCCAAATTTTCCAACAAAAATTTCCATATTGGTCGAGATTGTATCCGTACTTGAAGTCATTTATCAGTTATTCCGTTGGGGAATAGAAAAATTGAAATAATATTTTTTTTAATAGACTTTGAGCGGTGATAGATGGCAACGAGAAGAGGATGGGACAAGACCGAAAAGCTATCTGAGACCAAATTCATTGGAATACTCACACTAGTGAGTATTTCACACTAGTGAGACTTTGTACTACAAAGTACAAAGTACAACCACTAGTTTCAAAACGTCCGTCCGTCAGTCCCTCCAGTCTGTGAACACCACTTGCGCCTAAACCATGCGTAGGATTTTTTCAAGATGGATATTCCTCGGTCGATCTGGCTCGATTCCAAGCTTTGCGATTTTGAAAAACATTTTTAATATTTTGTAGGTACTTTACATGTAGCCCCTGGGGCATTTACAAAATTTTCTCAAAAATGGCTGCAAATTATTTCTTTCTGTTTCTTGAAAGAAAGGAGTGAAATACCCTTACAACTAGAGATGCTACAGAATGGCACAGACGTTCTCGAAGTAAAATTCTCTAACTTCCATGGTGTGAACTACTTTAAGGTATTGGCCCATCTTCTTGCCAGCTGCCATCTATCGTCACCCAGTGTACATTTTTTTGACATTTTTTCAACTTTTCGGTTGCAAATATTCCACGCACTATTGCACGAAAAGTACTAAAATATCCAAACAATCTACATTACCTTAACAAAAAAACTATTTTTGGACAACAAATGTTATTTGAAGGAAAAATTTCTGTCTTCAATTTTGTAGTTGTAGGAAAACGCTGAAAAAATTCAAACTTTTGCAATTTTCGAAAATTCAGAGTTAACCGTGAAAAACGGAGCTATGTCACCTTTATAAATGTATTTAACTCATTTCTTGGTCTCTAGGATGGCTCATGGGCAGCGTACTATCTTCCTAGTTGCAGTTTTCCTTTAAAAAATGCCCCAGTTTTTGTAGCTGTGTGAGGAAGAAAAGCTCAAGCAGGCGGAGCTTGTCAGTTACGGTGAAGAGAATGTCACATGTTCGCCTCATGTCATTCTCCCCCCCCCCCTCAAGTAAGGGAATCCGGCAGTTGGCTGGGCGAAATCGGACTACCGGCCCAATAACGCCAAATACATACATACCTCTATTCTTACAAGAAATCGAAAGAAAAAATTTGGAACAGTTTTTGAAAAAAAATTGAAAATGTCCGGAGGCCACAAATTTTAAAGGTTTTTTGTTTTAATTTGGAAGCTTCAACTAGAGCCAGATGACTAGTGTTTTCTTCAATTTGAAAAAGATCGTACGTGTGATTTAGGCGCTAGTAGTGTTTACAGACGGACGGATAGACAGACAAACGGAAAGACGGACGTTTTGAAAAAAAAACAACACTTTTTCGATATCAGGGGACCCCAAAACATGTATTCCCGTTGAAATCTCGAAATCGATTTTCCGGAGCATTACATAACTTTCTCTATACTATGTATATTACTCCTTATATACGTATGTATACGAGAAAGTAACTAGTGGTGCTACAGAATGACACAGACTTTCTCGTAGTACTTAATTTTCTAATTATTTTGGCCGGATCTAGCTTTTCGGTCATGTCCCATCCTCTTGTCTGCCATCTATTGCCACCTAAAGAACATTTTTTTCACATTTGCTCAATTTTTCGGTAGAAACCAATAAATAATTTAAGAATGTAATAAATGAGTAAAACCTTGACCTATATGGAAATTTTCCTTGAAAAATTAGGAGCGGTTTATACAAAAATGGCGTTAATAGACAATGTAACTAGAGTATCAGAATGGCACAGGCTTTCTCGTAGCAATTTTTTCTAATTTCTTGGTGTGAATTGGCTTTAAGGTCTTGCTCCATGCTCTGGCCAACTGGCATCTATCGTCGCTCAGAGTACATTGTTTTACATTTTCTCAACTTCTCGGTTTCCTAATAGTAGAACCGAAACATGACTCCAAGAATATTAAAGAAGAGTAAAACCTCATCTTAAATAGCAAGTTTTATTGAAAAAATTGAAACCGTTTTTAAGAAAATGGCGTTTAAACGTTACTGTAAATGCGAATTTTGAAGCTCTTTTTCTCAGGAATCTATTGAGTTTTAGCGAACGTAATTTGAAGTAATTTGATAAACTTTCACTCAAAATGCAATAATATATACCAATTAGTGAAAATGTACATATTAACGGCGTGAGAGGTATTTAAAACAAATTACATTTGTACAATTTTGGAAGAGAAAAAGACTACACGGAAATAAACTTCACGGCATATTATAAAGTGCAGTTAGTACTATCCATTGGTGAAGTAGGAATAAGAAATTTGGAAACATTTTTTGGGAAAAATGCCTTTGAGCGTTTCTGAAAATGCGGAAATTTGAGCTCATTTTCACAGAAAACTGTTGAATTTTCGAGAAACTTTATATTAAATTATTTAAAGCACATGCACTTATAATAATGTAAAGTGTAAAAAAATTACATGTAAGTATATTAATGCCAAGAAATAGCCTCTAATTGCCTATTGCCGACGTGAGAAACAAGTAAAAAAATACATTTTTGTAATTTTTGAAAAAAACAACAACAAAGAATATAGCAATATGGTGTTTATGTCATCGTATAGGATACACTTGGCAATATCTCTACCAAAAAGTTAAAGAAACATTTAGAGCCGTTTCTAAGAATATCTTGTTTTATTTATATTTTAAAATTGCAAATATTGCTCGATAACTACTAAAAGTGTCAAAAAAAGTACATGAACTTATTGAAAGAACTGATTATGAACAACAAATATTATTTGAAGCAAAAATCTCTATCTTTAATTTTATAGACGTAGGAAGAGGTCCAAAAAATTCATAATTTTTCAATTTTCGAAAATTCAAAGTTAACCGCGAAAATCGAACTTATGCCACCTTTATAAGTTCTTATTACTGCAAGAATTCTATTCTTATAAGAAATTTAAAGAAAAAAATTTGAGCGGTTTTTGAGAAAATTTTGAAAATATCGAGGGAGTTTCATGTAACACAAAATTTTAAAGAATATTTTTCAAAATTTCAAAGCTTCAACTACAACCAGATGGACAGGTGTTTCTTCAATTTGGAATAGATCGTACGCATGGTTTAGGCGCTAGTGGTGTTCACAGATGGAAATACAGATAGACAGACCGACAGATAGACAGACGGACACACAGGCAGACGGACGGACGTTTGAAAAAACACTTTTTCGGTATCAGGGGACCACACAACGTGTATTTTCGTTGAAATCTCGAAACCGATTTTTCGCAGCATTACATAACTTTCTCTATATTACGTATATACGTATGTGTATGAGAAACTAAAAAATGGCATTGGTACGATTTTCAATGTTACCTCTGAATTTTCAAAAATTGCAAAATTTTGATTTTTTCCATCAATTATAATATTAAAGGTAGAGATTTTCCCTTCAAACAATTTTTTTTCTTCATAAACATTTGGAATTGATAGTGCTAAATGTTCTGTATAAGATGTCACAAGCGCCATTTTTCTGCATTCTTTTGTTTTTTTCAAAAATTACCCAAATGTATTTTTTTACTCCTCTCTCCTGTCGCTGACATAACCAGCTATTTGTATACATAATTGCTTTTACGAGTACATATGCTTCAAATAATGCCTAATGAATGTTTCCGGAAACTCAAAAGTTTTCTGTGACAATGCACTCCAAATTCCACATTTTCGGAAATGCTCAAAAGGCATATTCTCCAAAACGGCTCCAGTTTTGAAAGGATAGTGCTAAATGCTCTCTTATGATGACTTAAAAGTCATTTTTTGTATTTTTTTAAACTCCATCAAATTGTTTTATTAAAACTTGTTTTCATAAAGCGTAAAAGACGTTGAAGAGAATGGTGCAGGTATTCATTTTTGTTGTAATCCCTAATTTTTCGAAATTTGCTGAAGTTTAATTTTTTTTGGATATCTTCCGGTCGATTTTTCTTCTTACAACTAAAATATTTGAGATAAACATTTCCTTCCTTTTTGAATTCGATTCTTTAAAGGCGATGTTGAAATAAGACCTTGAATAATTTTTCGAAAATTTGAGTAGTGTAAATGTAATTTTGCGTGAAATAGAGACAATTTTAAATTTTTGAAACAATTCTTTCTCAACAAGGCACCATTTTTTAAATAAAAATTTTAATCCCGGATATCGTAAAGGGCGCTTCAGGTCTCATTTTCATTCAACTCTAATTTTTCGAAAATTCCATAAATTCAAATTTTTATTCGTAATTATCTTACAAATACAATATAAAGATAAAATCAGTGTTCTTTATGAAATGTTTTCATCATAAACAGATCTTCAAATAAGGTCATACTTAATTTTTCGAAAATGTGGATATTTTTGCGTGAAACATTGACAATTTTTAAATTTTAAACAATTATTTTCTCATAAACTACTTTAAATTTCTTCTTTAATTTTTTCCTCATAAGTAGCAAAGAACTAATAATAGTAGTGATGGTTTCATTTTCGACGCACTCTCTTTAATCTCGAAAGTGGATGGAAAAATCGGAATTGTAAATTCGAATTTCGCGGGCTTCGTTTGACGCATTGTCAATTCACAAACTTGCAACACAGTTCTTTCAATATTCTTCGAATGCATCCCATTGTTTTTGGTCGTGATTGTCGATGATATTCTTATGAATGGAAATAGATTGAAGGAAGGTAATAAAATTAACTTGGAAGTAACAAACACACTTTTTTACTTTAAGAAGTTTTCATTGCTGATTGCGGTATTAAAAAATTGGAATCTCACTTCAATGAAATCAAAGGAGCATTGTGTGAAATTATTCTTGCTCCTCTGTATTATGTGCTGCAAATAGATATTATATGTCCTTCAGTTTTTTATGTTTAAGTTATATGTGAAATTATCCTTGCATGTTAATATGTTCTTTAAATATGGTGACAGTTGAAATTTATTCGTGTTTGTTTCTTTTGTAGAAATAAAAAAGTGCTACTGTTCGTCACTATTGAAATAATTGCAAATATGCGCCGCATGTACTACTTCGTTTGATTTTGTTTGGAATTTTCAAGCGATGGCTGATAGTGCAATGTTATAATAATACGCGATCGTTCCCAGTAATGCGAGAAAGTATGTGCTATTGTAACACCTCTAGTTTGTTTTGTTTTTGTTTTGAAATTTATCTTGAACTGAAAATTAAACAAAAGGCTCTAACAGTTTGAAAAATGTATAACTGATTTGAAGATACAACATTGACGAATATGTTGCATTGAGAAAGATATCCCTAGTCTCTGTAAGGAAGATGTGGAACAAGTTCTAAATAATTTAAACTTTTGCATTTTCATAATTTAGGGCTTCTGCCGTATTAAATTTTGGTGTCTGCCATATTCAGAAACGCTCTTTGTTGTATCTGAGTATTAAATTAAAAGAACATTAGGAAGTGTTTTTAATTTTTTTTTAAGAATGATGCGCCTCATAAAAAGACTCCCTCAAAATAGACTGATTTATTTCAAATTTGTAGCATCTCATGTTGATCCAAATCGATCGAGAATATCTATTTTTGGGCAAGTCCAGTAAACTAGACAGGATCTACTGTTGTTGACATGAAGAGACGAATGCAAACGGTAAGACGTACGGGCTAATGGACGTTTCAAAAAATTGGAATATTTTTTCGACGTTAGAGACCTCCAAAACATGTATTTCCATCAAAATCTTGACGGAATCGATTTTCTGCAGTATTCCATACCTTTTTCTACACTACACATATAATAATAGTATATCAGAAAGTGAAAATAAATTCTGAATAACGTCTGAAAGTCAACAAAGTTACAATTTTAGTCACAATGTCATATAAATTTTAGTCACAAAGTTCCGTCAACTGCACAAAAAATATCACATGCACATTTTACGTAAGTTCGACTGCCAGATATTACGACCTCGCACTGATAAGTTAATACTTGTCTAGCGCGATTACTATTGACCAATTTCCTACCAATTTTCGATAGTTCTTGATGTTTTAAGTACTCTTGATAAACAGTGACGAAGTCTGGAAGAGAAAATTATGTGGTTGGAAAGGTAGAAAAAAATTATTAAGCAAACAAATGTCAAGAACAATAACTTGTTCTTGCAAAAATGGGTATAGAGAACTTTTATCATCGATAAAATTTACCTCAACGTCATTTTTTTCATGGGTGACCGTTTGGCGCTGGTGATGAATTTTACTGAGATTTACTAGACATTTCTTTCATACTTGTGTATTTCATAAATTCCGAGCTTATTTTTTATTAAGTACGTACATTTTTACTTTCTCGCAACAGAGTAGAGAGGCTACGCGAAAAAATGGCGAATTTTTTTAATAAAACTATTATTACAGGGCCCTGGTAACGAAACTGGAAAAATTCAGTTGCTAAACTTAAAAAAAAATCCTCTAACACGTAATGTAGCCACAATCCTTATTTTGTGGGTCCTTGATACCTAAAAATCGAATGACGGTAAAACGTTTGTCCGTCTGTCTGTCCATCCGTCCATCTGTGAACAACGCTAGCGGCTAAACTGTTCATCTGATTTTCTCTAAAATTAATATTCCCCCATCGATCTGACGTCGCGGCCCCTTGAATTTGAAACCTATATTTTAATATTCGGGGTTACTTTATCCGAAGCCACTGGAACCTTTTCCAAATTTTGAAAATAATGGCTCCATCGTTTTTGATTGCACTGCTTGTTGGATAGTGTGAAGGACGTTTCATAGAATGGTGCAGGTCTCTTGTTCGTTAAAAACCCTGATTTTTCGAAAATTGTAAAAGTTCAAAATTTTTTCTGTCGTCCTACAAATAAAATATTGCAGATATAGATTTTTCCCTTAATGAAATATGTTCCTTAGAAATAGATTTTGAAATAAGATCATGTACAATTTTTCGAAAATTTTAGTACTTTTCGCATTATTTCGTGTGAAAGAACGAGAAAGAAAGTACGTAATCTTTTAGCTTTTAGCTATTAAGTTGCTTGCATACGTAAGTATGCTGTATGGAGTAATATATACAACACGGGAATAGATTAACGTAGTATAGAGAAAGTTATGTAATGCTGCGGAAAATCGATTTCGAGAGTTCAACAAAAATATATGTTTAGGGGTCTGCTGACATACCGAAAAAGTGTGTGTGTGTGTGTGTGTGTGTGTGTGTTTTCAAAACGTTCGTTCGTCCGTCTGTGAGTAACACTGGCGCCTAAACTAATCTTAGGATTTTTTCCAAAAGGGATATTCCCCCGTCGATCTGAGTCGATTCAAAGCTCTGCTACTTTGAATAATATGCTTTAATGTTTGGTGGTGGTGGTGGTGGTGGGGGGGTATTTTACATGAAGCCACTGAGACATTTTCAAAATTTTCTCTCAAATGGTTTCAAATTCTTTCTTTAAATGTCTTGTAAGAATAAAGTAAAATACATTTGTAAAGATGGCATAGGTTCCATTTATACTGTTAACTCTTAACTTGGGAAAAGGATGTCATTAAAGCCATATTTCTGTATTTTTTTTGTTTTTTTCAAAAATTACCCAAATGCAATATTTTTGAAATATCTCTTACGCTTCAATATGCTCATTTACAGCGATTTATTTATATTATTGCATTTGTGAGTGGGAATGCTTCAAATGACTTCCAATGAAATTTTGGAAACTCAAAAGTTATATGTGAAAAAGATTATCTTTGAAAACTGATTTTATTAGTCATTATTGTATTAGTCATTATTGTATTAGTCATTATTGTATTAGTTATTATTGTATTAGTCATTATTGTATTAGCCATTGTTGTATTAGTCATTATTGTATTAGCTATTATTGTATTAGTCATTATTCTATCAGCCATTATTGTATTAGTCATTATTATATTAACTATTTACTCTATTAGTTATTTTATTAGTTATTATTTTTATTAAACAAGACAAGAGACACAAGAGAAACTCATTGTCACCCTAGCCATTGTGTGATATTTTATTGATCCACAACGCCAAAGTGTGTATGAATCCTTAATCAAATATTGTAAAATGTCATTGGCATGCACCTACTTCTTATTATTTTTAAGACCAAGAGTCTTTGGATTTTTATACATTTTAGTATTTGCGCAGGCTGTGAGCGCGACACGAAATGTGAATAGGTCATTGTTATAATTAGGGTCCGGATTTTAATGACCTAAAAATCAGCAGATTATGCCAGCATATATGACCTAAAACCTATGTAAATATGACCTTAAAAATAAAATATGACGCTATACAAGTTTATTTTTTAATAATTCCGGTTGATTTTTTTGGTATAACATAAATACAAAATTCATTCAAGAACAGATTGTAAGTATGGTACATACGGTTTGCAAGCTTTGCAACTAACTAGCATTTTCAAAAAATTGCTTGTGACTGTAAAATAAATCAAATACAGTACAAATACAACCCATCAAACAAAATGTTTTGCTTTACTACTACATACTTCTTGTTTGATGTTTTCTATTTTCCTCTAAGTCTTCAGTTTCTAGAGAGTTGCATTGGATCACAAGATGCATTTTCAGGTTTTCCATTTGGAACTTTCCAGGTAGTTTTGTATCTGAGAAAGCGCCTCTCCACATTATATGACTTTACGGAAGAGAATGTGAAGGCGGCGATGTCACTGCAGTGCAGCTTTGGTTCATTGCCTTCAAATGTTGCGACATTTCCAGAAATTATATCACTCATTTTGCACATTGCAGAATATCCTTATTTCGCTGAAGAACACGCAGGAATTTGTTGTACACTTTTTCAGCCACATGACCACGAGCCCGACCCAACTCACTCCGTTCAAATTCACTTACGTTTCAAATAATCTTTTTTGGTATAATTGTTGAGTTTATTTGTGACAATATCATTTGATACATTGTCATGCGAGACACATTTTCAGGCTTTTTATTCTTGAGTCCTTAAAAATATGACATATGTATGCATTTTTGGCAAAATTTGACCGAAATATGACATTTGACTAAAAACAGTCCTTAAAAATATGACAAATGGCATTTAAGGTAAGATTTGGCCAAAATATGACCTTTTACTAAAAACGGTGTAAATATGACTATATGCACAATAAAAATACGGTTTTCTAATCGACAATACCTGGATTCGCGCATAAACTGTTTTAAAGTTCACCCGAAGGTCCAGAAAAAATATATGACTTGTCTTTAAAATCCGGGCCCTAGTCATAGCGGTAATAAGTGGAAAATGTGTACATCCTTTCATACGTTCTTGACCCACGCCGAGTGAAGCGACGCTCATCTTTCGATTAGTGACCTGTAGGTTATCTTGTTTCCGGTGTGTCTACGAAACTGCATCCCACGTACGCGTCGTGTCTTGTACGCCAAACTTGTAATTCCCTTGTACAGTTGTTTTGAAGAATGGTAAAACATTTAGAGTGAATTTAACACATTCTTATGTTTTTGTTTTGTATTATTGTTTATTGCTATTTTGTATAATAGTTATTAGTTTTGTATTATATTATTAACATTTTCGAAATAATATTTCTAGAATTAAAAGTAATGTTTCACCATATTTTCTTTTCGTAGATTCAGTTCTATTTAGAAGTATGTCATTGTCATGTTTATTGATAATTTTCGAAGGTCTTGCGAAAATCAGGATTAAAATATTAATAAATATTATCCACATATTAAAATATTCAAAAATTCTTAAAATTCAATTAAACGTCTTTGTATTACCACTACGTGAAGATAAAGTTTAGTAACATCGAAATAAATAAAATAGACATTTGCATTTAACGATTCGTTTCCCAGACATAACTTTTGCTATCTTTCTTGGAAAATTCAATTATAAACCTCGCCACTCTTGTATCTTTCTACTACCAACATCTATTTGTGACCGCAGTGTTCTTTTGATGCGTTCGAAGATACAGGAGTTCAGTTTTTAACTTTAGTATTGGTTTCGAAAAAATATAGAATGTAAACTACATTTGTATGTTATTGTAATATGTCCTGCAGGTGCACTTTGCCTTGCACCTCTATCGCTCAAATTTGAAACACGTCCGATGGAAGTTTTATGGTCGATGTCTCAAAGCGTTACGAGAACGGCATCCAGCCACGCTAGTAAGGGTCACTCAAGTATGCGGGACTCGAATATTGTGTACTCGGGTACGGGATGTTCGAGCGAGTACGAGCGAGTAATATCGTGGAGATCAGTCGCTGTCTGGAGGAGAATTCTAGCGGCCGGCTGCTCTGATTGGTAGTTTTCCCTGTTTTCTCCGATCAACACCAGGCGAATGCCGGAGCAGTACCCTAACAAATGGGCCACGGACCGCGCGCGATCTTTCCTTCCTCTTCCTTGTCCTATTCTACACACACTTACACTAATATACACTATAAAACCACACATGCCGGGAGACCGGTCGGGAGCTTAGAGCTTGTCCCGGCTGAGGCGGTGCCACACTGGCGGGAGATACCTGGTTGGAGGATACCCAGCTAGCCGACGTAGGTTCGCGCCGGATCTCGCCATCCAGCGGACAAAGATATCCGCCACCTCCCAATGAAAAAGCATGCACCACACTTACGGGACTAATGACCTCAGTAGTGCCCGAAATCACTCACAACTTTCCTAGAAAACCGGCAACAGATCACGGGACACGCGCGATCTTTCGTCCTTCATCCTTGTTCCGTCCTCTCCCCTTACACACACCTATTCAATATGCAGCACGTGTTGGGTGACCAGAGGAGAGCTTAGAACTGTTCCGAGTTGGGGAGGTGCACTTCTAAGAGGAAGGGAAAACCGCGTACACCGAAGTGCAGGTCGGCGGCAGATCTTCCGTTGGATCTCACTGGGGAAAGATCATCTCCCTGCTAGAACATTTACGGGACTAATGGCCATAGTAGTTGACGCACCCGGAAAAGTGAAATAATCACCCAGTATACGGAGCTCATTTACGGAATCGCGACGCTTGTGTTTAAGCCTCCGACAAGTTTGAATCTTAATTGGGCAATTTCTTCAAAACCTACTAAGTATTCTAATTTTAAAACATCATCATCGCCGCCTATGCCTTCGCTCATGAGATGAAAATAATGTTTAGGTCGATTTAGTTGATATAAAAGTTTTTCCGAAACAATGCAGCAATTTGCCGAATTGATATTTTACTGAAAAGGACATGACCAATGTATGGTATGACCCTCTTATATTGTTTGCTTTGTTAAATTCCTAAATTCATTACTTCTAAAATTCATTACTTCATTACTTCTAAAATTAAAATTTTCGAAAACTTAGAGACTTCAACGAAAATTAGACCTGTGCCATTCTTTTGAGCGTTCCTTGTTCTCTCTTTGAAAAGAAAATTGAAGAAAGAAAATAGTACAGAGGTTTTTGAGAAAATGTTTTTTATAAATTGCATAAATTTCAAGCACAAATTAAGAAAAACCATTTTGTTGATTTAAAAAATAGAAGATAATCTTTTTTAAAGAGCTGATTTTTTAAAAAATATTTTGTCTCGGACAAGAATATTTATCTTCAACACTCTTGTAGTTTTGAAATGTTGAAAATTTGCAATTTTCGAGAAAAAAAAGAGCCGGAAATGAGATTAGTAGGAATTTTTTACCGTCTTTTGATACATATGAGGAGAATATTTAGAGAAACAAATGGGCGTCTTCGAGAAAATAAAATTTGCTTAAATTGTTTTTGAAATTACCCATATTTTACGCAAAATACTCAAAAACGACTGAAAGGTTTTAAAAATAGTACTTGACCTTGTTTCAAAACCCGTCTTTAAAGAGCAGATTTCGTTAAGGAAAAATTTTTATCTTCAATATTATATAGAAGCAAAATATCCTGTTCAAAATCAAGGGGTCTTGAGATCATGTAAATCGATCGAGCAATACCAGTTTTGAAGAAAATTGTTCAGCTGAACGGTTGAACGGTTCAGGAGCGAGCGATGAACGCACGGGCAGTTAGATGTTTTGCCGTCAATCGAGTTGTCGGCATCAAGGACCCACGGAACATGGATTCTCATTACACATCGTTCTGCATTTACTCTATAGAGGAACATGATTCATCCACATTTTCGTTAGCAGGGACCGGCAATAAGAGATTTTCTTTCCAAAATTTGCCGCTTTCCGGCGTACTGTTACAATACTTTCTCTTCTTTCGAATTAAGTTCGAGAAAGTAAACATTAAGTTTCTCTTTGTCTTTGCCACTATGTTTATCATCACTGTATTTAAAGTATCAAGAATTATCGAATTTACCAAATCGATTATTCGGTAAATGCATTGGAAATTTCCGAAATATTCCTAAGAAGCGAAAAACGAGGGAATTTATCTAGATATTTGCAAAGAACGGCTGATGACTATTGAGACTATTCCACGAATGAAATTACGTCTAACATAGTTTTATACTGCATCAAATATTAATAATTATTAGAGTAGAAGATATGAAGTATATATTAATGCGTTTCATTCAACTTCCTGTGATTTCTTGTTAGTTCAATGATTTATGACATATTTCACAGATTGTGATTGGTCAGTAGGTAAAGAAATCAGAAAAAATGGTAATTGGTTGAGCTCTGACTGAAACATTGTAAATGCACTGTTAACCGTCAAGTGTTAGTGTTAATCTCATGAGAGGTACTGGCATACAGGTAATGTATTTTTTTCTAATGCTAGTGTGCAATTGGCTAGAGCGCCGGAAGTGCCTTCGGAGGCCAGCGCTGGCGGCGCAGTGGAAGGGGCGGGGGTGGCGGCCCTGCCCTGCGCTGCGTGGGCGCACAAAGCGCGGCGTGGGCGCGACGCGTGGACGTGACGACAGCACGCGAGGGCGCGGCGCCGCGCCGCGCGGCGGAATTTACGAGAGGCGCTGATGAGGCGGGACGAAGGCGGGCGGGCGCTTGTCTCGCCTGCCCCGCCACGCCACATCCCGCCTCGCTCCTCCATCCCCCCCCCATTCTCGCCACGCCCTCCCACCTCATCCCTCCCCATGTCACGGCAGGCCCCTCTCCCCCCTCCCCTTTCATTATACTTCTTTCTTCTACCTTGACTCGTCATCTTTTTAGAATCGCCTCATATATAATTTCAGTAGTATACAAACCTTTTGCGGCTCTTACACGCAACCAATCTTTATAAGTGACGTCTCTAAAGAAATAGAATTTAACGGAGACGTGACGAATTGAACTTCGACTTTAAAAATATAAAGCATTTGTTTAAAAAAAGCATCCAAAAATCCATGTCTTAACGCAACCCGCAACACTCGCGGGGACTTTTTTTCTTCTTCTATATCGTTAAATAATTTCTAAAAGAAACATTTTAGGGGCTTAAAAACTAAAACTTGAAGACCGAAGGTCTCAAAGAAACGTTTCTCACACCGTATTCTACGGGATGAGATATTCTTAAACATTCCATTACATTTTTGCTGGTTCGACGCTTCTTGATTCTACCCCACATGTTCAGTCTGTAGAATCTACATCTCTATGTGAAAGTAAACTAATTACTTGTTATTCTACGCGATTGAATTACACTGGTGTACCTGTTTGATCGGTAATAACGTTAAATAAGAATAGTTTATATTGTCAAGGGTGTATGGTATTGTTATCAATTACAAGGAGACATAGAGAACAAGTGACGCAGGATAACAGGGTCATAAAGAAAAATATATATTACAGGTGTAACACTCCTGTCACTCGCACCGTAGGACACATTCAAACAGAAGTTTCTCTTCTAATTAAAAAAGAATGTTAGCCTTCCACGAATAAAAGCAGTGCTTCCTCTAACGGTGTTTGAGAAAGTTATCAATAAAATTTTTATCTCTGCTATGCACTGTGTCGCCATACCCTGAAGTAAAATCATTTGTGTCTGTTTGACAGAATCCAACATGAGAGTACTGGCGTATGGAACGGTGTTCTTGCGTTGTTGATCAAAATTATATTTTTTCTGTAATATGAGAGAGTTTAATATTTCAAATGTTGCTTTTATGCATTTCTCTCGTTACTGTGCTGAAACGTAAATATTAGAAGATGTAGAAAACTAAATAACGCAGGCGTTCGACGTAGTCCAACGCGCGAGTACTCGTGCTACGATTGGCCGTGCGAGTGACGGAAATATAATAGAAGCTTCAAATATGGTTTGTAATTATTTATTGTTTCTTTCCATAGAGTAGTTAATTATACTATAAGCACTGATAATTAAGAAAAGTGCATTAAAGATGTTAATAAAAAAGAAAACTTGGACTTAGTCCAACGCGCGAGTACTCGTGTTACGAGTAGCCGAGCAAGTGACAGAATGTTAATATGGAAATGGAAAAATCCGGAAGAGGGTGGGGTTTAACGTGCGATAGTTCTCGCACGGGTACGATAGTTATGTATTTATCACACATTCTTTGAAATCTAGCAAATTTTATATTGAAATATTCATTGGCATACTGATCGATGTGACAACCTAAATAGCTGAAACTGGAAATTTTGTTCTAAAAATACTTTATCCTAAGTATGAACCATGTATGTTAATACATAAGAGTGCTCTCAGAATAATACAAACATCCTGGTCATAAAAGGTGATCAAAGAGGCTCCTTATTTGCCAAAGAACTTAATGATGGGAAATTTCGCATACCGAAGTTATACGTGTCCGGAACCGTGCAGTACATGCGCTAGGAAACTCGAGTACACACATAACTTAAATGCATCATTTCAATTTTAGCTTCCTTTGCTTCACAAACTGACTAATTGGATGCGTCAGGCACAGACACACAATAAACACATTGAAACTTTATAACTTTACATGGACAACAATGTTTCTCAATAATAACAAGATGACAAGATAAAACGTAGTTTCAGTTTGCAAATTGCACTGCACGCTGCAGCCTCCAGTGTGCTGAACTACACACGGTTAGAGTGAGACTATTCTTGCGAAGACAATATAAAGCCTATTGGCAAGATCTGACAGCTATGACATCTGAGAACAATAATATAGAGGTTCTGAGAAGGACGGTGTGCTAAAAAATTTCTTCTCTATCGAAGCTAGAACATCATCTGAAAGATCGACCGCGTGTGCCGCAGGGTTAAGTCAGTTTGAGAGTTTTTTTCTGGGACAACAACTATTTAACATATTATATTCAACAATTTAACATATGAAAATAATTATTCACCTAACTCCTAAAAACCCTTTTAGTAAGGATTTCAACGAGCCTCGTACCTTGGATACCAACGAGCGGCGTAACCTTTAAAGATATTTATTTCAAAACTTCATTTTTCGAGTTGTCCCAGTATATTACTGACCGTGTACAATTTGATGAGCTTGGCTATAAAAAATATGCCACGAGAAGTTCATTCTGAGAAATAAGAATATAAATGTGTCATTGCAACCCTCCTCGCCACAGAGTAAAGGTAATTTTTTTTTTTTGTAAATTTCGACGTGCATTATGGTATTTAAATAATGACTCTCGGACACGATCTCTAAGTACAACAATTTATTTCCAGATTTGCACGTGTACAAGCTGTGAGGTTATTTTGCGCTGTCTCCACCCCCAGTACCCACACTACTCACCCATTATCCCCATTACTCACTGCTCCTCGTGCCCTTGGCTAGTTCACACCCTCCAGCCTGGAGCTGTGATTGGACACCGAGCAGCACACTCGCTGTGTCCCCGGAGTGCCCGTTCCGCGTCCCGAAGCGAGTAGTGGGCAACCACATCTAGGTGGCCTCAAGGCGATGTCTCGCCCGTCTGGGCATCTCTCGGCCATGCGATGGCCCGCAATCTCCCTGCGAGTGCAGTCGCCCGGTCATCGCGTCATCCACCTTGCGTCTTGGGGGCACCCTACGCCCTCTCTTTTGTTTCGTCCCTCCCCTTTGGTCGCCTGCGTCCGATGCGTCCCCTTCCATACCCCTTTTGGTCACCTGCATCCCAACGTAAGGCAAGCAGGGTCGCCAACTGACGACGTTACAGTGGCATAGGACACTACTGCCGATCCCTTCGTATGCTTCTTGCAACTCTCCGAAAAATAAAAAGGAGAGAACGGTAAGATATTGCACTCTAATTTGTTTTAACCCCTAGAGGTTGGTCCTGAAAGGAAAACAGTCGGTACTCTAATTATTATTAAAACTGTGTTAATGATTTATTACAATTTGTCTCTCTGTACGTTATTGTGGTAAAAGATGGTATCTCTGACAAGTTACTTAACACAAACTTCTATTGTGAAAGAGTAAATCAATAATAGTGGTAAACAAGTGCTGGTGCTGAACGGAAGATTGCTTAAAATGATGAATGTTGTGAACATGGAGGACATTTTATTTGTTGAGATATTGATGAGTACATTACGCAGATTGGTTACGCGGAAGTCAAGAACCCCTAAGCCGAACCCCCTGCCGATCCGGTGGCTGAGATCTCTAAGGCAGTAGTGCCGTAGCGATCGCGGGCTCCAGTCACGCCTCGAACATGGTTGTATTTGTGTTCGCCCTTTCAGCCCTTATCATCACCGTGTCATTTCTTCTTCACAGGTACCATAACGTTAACTCCAATAGTAATCGCTAATGACCTAGATGTTGTTGTTATTTAAGGTCGCATCAACAACAACAAAAAACTCAATGTTTTTATAAATTCTCTCGTAGTACTCATACAATTTTCCGCAATGTTCACTTTGTATCTTTTCCTGGGAAAGCAAATGAGGGATGCCTACCAGTAAGTGAACAATAAAAATGTTTAATGAATGAATGGTTCCTTTCCTTAATCCGCGTAATGTTTCAGTGTTTAAATATTTCCAAATCGCAAAACTGTTTGAGCTTTCTACGAGTAATGTTGGTGAATAGTTTTTTAAACATCTTTGTAGGTTCTCACGTACAATAGGAATTGAGCATTTCAGGCACCTTTCTTACGAATACACGTTACCCGAAGTTTTAGTAATTCTGATACGACTGGCATTCTGTGGCAATAATAAATTAATGACTGACAACCTTAACTTCGAGAAGGACTAATGGTTTGATTTTGCCACCAGATTCATTGAGAGAAAACTTCTGCTATTTGCGAGAAGGAATCCACAACCTCGCACGCCGCGATTGGCTGCTTCCGCCACTAACAACTGCGTCACCTGTTTCGGGTTGGCAATGGGTTTGTTTTTGTTTGTCCTTCAAGCCCGTCTCTGATGGCCTCCGATGGCTTCTTGGAATTTTCAATTCAATGCTACTATTAGTTTTCTCCTTTACCTATTGCTATGAATTGCGCATGTATTGCGGATTTCCGTGTTCACGATATATTACCAGACTTCACAAGGGATCCTTAGCGCCTCCCACGATCTGGGAGAAAGGAAAAAGAGAAGATAGAGATTAATGGATGAGGAGGTCATGGATTCTGTACTGAGATGTCCCGACTTCAACATTGTGTAGTGAAGACCTGCATTTTATAAATCTTAGACCCCGATCCTGATTCTAATTGTTTTGAAATTATCTTACTCTGTTACGTCACGCAGAGAAGTTGCAATAGTTTTCAAGGAAACCTCAAATATGCTCTGTAGATCACAAGTATAACTAAATGTAATGGCTGTTCGGTAATGGCGGGGAAGTCTGAACTGTTGCAAAGTAGGGCGAACTATCACAGGATCAGAATTTACATATAAGACATTTGATGTACCATTTCTAACTTATCCTCATCACCGACTCTTATCCTTATTTCCAGGACGTTATATCTTTTATATTCTTTATACCGAGGTTTAGAGTTCACGATAACAATCATCTTGTGCTTCTTTGTAATGTAAGTGAAACGGGACCAATGATTTAGAGGCACTATTACCGAAAATTGACTATAACCGCAGTCGTCTGTACGTGTAACGTCGTCGTTAGGTTTAGTTTAGTTAATGCCTTATTTTACGTGGCGAGACTCGAGCCATCAGGCCCGCTCTTCCGTCTAACCACGCACATTTCATTACGCTCCTTTCACTACCTAGCGGAGAAAGGAGGTATTATCTTGGGCGACGAAACAGGCGGATCTTAATTTTGCTCAGAAGCTTCTTTTAGGTTTGAGGATCTTTTACATGCAGTAAATCTACTACACGGGATAGCCGGCTTTACTTCCCCTCCGAAGGAAGGCGTACGAAGAATTTTTTCGACCTTAAAAATCCATGGCTTCGATCGGATTTGAACCCGCAAACTCGGGTACAACACTCCGGTACGCTGACCGTCATACCACCGGATCCGCAAATCCACGAATCCGCGAATTCGTGTAAATACCGGCTGAGGTGACTCAGGGCATCCAGTGATGTCATCCTAGGGCTCGAGTTCCACAGTAGCATGATTTTTGACGCTAGCTAGATAGCTAGGTCGAATTTGGGTGCTGACCGGAGGAGAATTTCAGCGGCTGGCTGCGCCGATCGGTAGTTTTCCATGGTTTCTCCGGTCAACACCAGGTGAATGTCGGAGTAGTACGCTAGCAAAGGGGCCACGAGTCGCACCGCTTCTCATCCTCGCCCCTTCCATGCAGTGCAGCGTGTCGGGAGGCCAGTCGGGAGCCCGAGGCTGTCCGGGCGAGAGATGGGCTTAGCAGCTTTTCGTCAATAACTGTACTCGCCATAACAGGCGACTCGTAATAACGGTAATTAATAATAATAATAATAATAATAATAATAATAATAATAATAATAATATTAATAATAATAACAGTTGAAAAATTACACGTCCATGATTAGCAACCTAACATGGCCGACTGCTAAGAGTTAAATCAATTGTGGCGACTGCTAAGAGTTAAAACCAGGCAAAACGAATAACGTTGGTAGCACGTTGGCGAACATGTTTGGACATGGAAACAGCTGATATGTACGAGAGTGGATGAAGTGACAAGGAAGAATAGTAATTGATAAGATGAGCAGTAAATGTATACAGAATGTTACTAAAATATGTTACTCGTGATTCGGGTTTAGATTGCAAATATTCTTTCGATTACGCAACTTGTGCATAGTGGAGTGACGAGTGACAAAAATAATGAGAAGGAGAAGCTGTGTTTTTGCTTATCTACAGTTAAAGTGGTAATGACTGTTCAATATCAAATATTATAATGCAAGTCATTTGACCGTCATTTTATTTTATCGGACTTAAATTGGTGGTTTTATTGGACTTATATCGGGTAATATTGGTGGATCTCATCTAGGCAGCAATGAAACAGAAAGAATTTAACAAACATATCGGACGGATTTTATTTGAAGGACAAACTTCTTCTCGTAGTGTATCCAATAAAATGTAAAAATATTGTGGCACATGGAGTGTAATAATGACGAATTATTTATTAATGAATCTGTAATTTGAACATTTGCTAATCATAATTGATTAGCTGCAGTGAAACGTATCGTACAAAATGGTAACCGCGGAAGCTTGTAGTAGTTTGATTAGTTGTAGTAGTTAGATTGCAAGACTATGAATTTCATTCGATAACAGCCAATATCAGAATAAACGAAATAACTGTTATTTCGCGTTACAGTTATGAAACGTTAACTGTTCTGAAATGACAGTTTAGCTGCTAAGGGCACATCGCTAGTCCGGGCCGGGGCGGCGGGGGGGGGGGGCTGCGGGCTGCGCTGGTCGGCGGTTGTTGTGCCGCGGTGCACTCGTGCAAAGGCATGCTGCCTTGAGTGTTTGGGGCGGTCCGCCCCTCCAGCCGGGTGGGAGGGATGGTGCACGTGTGCGGGGTGCGACACTTCGCCTTAGGGCTGGCGCACACGAGCCAAAAGGGAGGCAGTCACATGACTCTTCTCATATAGGTTTGGCTCGCGACATTCCTCTTTGAGTAGAAGCCGCGCAGGTAGGCTCCCGAGTAGAATGATTTCGTGCTGTACAAACATGTACTACATAACGGTTGTAAATTGAATGCATATATGTAGCTCATGTCTGCGTCATTTACAAAGTAGAAAAACATGCACTACACATACGGGACTAAGGAATATAGCAATTGATGCTTATGCACACATATTATTTTCCTTGTCACTGATTGCACAGTTTTTAACCCGAAACTCTAGTTTACCCTTGAGGGATACTTCACTACTTTATTGATTCCCTGTCCTGTAACTGCTTGCCTAAGCGAATACATCCCGTCGCTAGAATTTTCGAATTCGCGTCACGACCCGCCGCTTTAATTCAGGACAAGACCGAAAGGGGTCGCTGCACGATTTGCAGTCAACGCAATTTTCACATCTAAGCGAAGCAGCCAATAACAAAATTTTCGAGCCATTCCATTCGGCCATTTTGTCATCGGACTTCTATGAAGAAGGATCTACCAGAAGCGAATAATGTGCAATGTAATTGTTCTAGAAGCGATTTCAAGTGATCGAAAAGAGGTAATTAGTATTTCTAAAACTTACTGAATTTTACAAAAATATCAACTTTTATAAAAAGAAGACTAGAATTTAAATTTCAACTAGATTTAAGTACACGTACAACTGATTTAGCTACCTGTTATGCAGAAATTTGTCTTATTGTGAAGAAATTGACAGGTATCGTGTTTCTTTACAGCTTCTTTTTCTCTTTTTATTTTCATTTTGCTGAAATTGAGAGAACATTGCTTTGTATTTGGACCACTGCTGGAAGGAGACATTCATCGGGAGTGTGAAAGCGTATGCTTCCATCATTTCATGCAAATAGCAGATAACGTTGGATTTGTTAACCACCTCCCCTGAGAAGTCAACCGATCGCCAAACAACCGAGGAACAACGGACATCCAAGGTCGGTGATGCGAGTTATTGCATAGCCCATAAGTGCCTAGATTTGTCTGCTTCTTTCGCAAAGTGGACGTACGGAGACGAAAAGCGTAAATGTAAAAGTTGTAAAGCAGAGCCGTTATTTTTGAAACTAGTATAGCTACGGGCGCTCAAGGTATTTTTCCTGATAATTTGCATTACAAGGAAAACGCAGACGCCGTAAGCCAGGAGTTACGAAAAACTGGAATAATCATTGTACATTTCTAAAAGTGAAATCTGAGTAAGGTAATAACTATTCTGAATAGAAATCACAATTATTCAATTGTTCATTCATGAACATGTGAATGTTAAAATTAGTTTCACTACAAAGGAAGTTATTCTTTTGTTACAAAGATGGTTCTAGATAAAATATTCAACCAAATATTTAGAGACTTTAGTACCAGAAATAACTTTTTTTGAAATTAATGATTCAGCAAATGGCAATACAACCAAATTTGTTGAGGCTGCAAACCACTTCAGTAAATTGTTTGGGAGAACCACAGAATGTTGGATTGGGTTGCCCACAAAGCGTGGCCACCACTTCCTAACTTACCACAAGGAAACATTCTGAAATGCAATTATTTGAGAACTATTAGTTTATCTCAGCGTGAAAATTGTTGAGAATGGAAGAAGTTGTCAATGTTTCCTTAGACAAATAAAAGATTGTTTTATGTTATAATTCGTGCGACATACAATTCCAGGTCACCATCAGCTTTGACGCGCCTAACACACGCTGCTGCCACTAGTCAAAAATTTAATTTCTTCAATCCCGCCAAGATGCGAATTACTGCGGCTTTTTACTGACGAGGCGATCTTTTGGGCAAACGCTCGGCTGAAACTATTCTCCAAAAACTGCTTCTCGTGGGGTCATATGAATATATAGTTGTTGTATTTCCTGGAAATCCCGACAGTGGGAGAGAGCTTGCGTGCCAATAACTCTCAGCTGAGGTCGCAAAACCAGCCCTACATAATTAAATTGATAGTCGGTAGCATATATTCTGGCATCTTAAAGCTTTTTACTCAAGCGAGGCGAGTCGCTGCGAAACTGTTTCGGCCACCTTCTTTTTAAATAATGCGATTCTATCGCGCATTCATTTGGAAAGACATTTAATTCTCGGAATGTTAACACTCCACAGTGTCTCCAGTATCTGTCATTATCTCGCGAGCGTCTATGAAAGCATTTCAACTCTTCAACTGTTTGTCCTTCCAAAGAGTTTTATACGAAAGATGACTTTGTTTTTCTCTCTGGAAGCAAACGTTTTTGGAGAAAAAATATTATGTCCGACGCGGGACGTTTAAAGTGCATGCTCTTTGCTGTTAATTAGCACCGAGAAATTGTTATAAATGATATTTTTCAAAGTACGGCGCCAAATTTAAATTAATTTTGCCACCGATGTGCCAACAAAATTAATTATTGAGAGTACAATTTGTAAATGTCTGTTCATATTAATATTTTCTGTGTTTAAAATTACTAAACTGCTAACATTTGGAATTATGTTTTTTTATGGTGTTATTGAATTTTAGATTCTTAGTGCGTGTTGTGTTGGTTCTTACGTGTAAGTCTTGTGTGTGTTTTTTTTTCTTTCAGCATTCCTTATTGCATTCATTGATCAATTAAATTCTGAAACTGTCGATTTAAAATTAAAGAGTGTAGTGAATCTTTCTAAAAGAATTCATTCTGAATTCTCGCCTAAACTGCTGCTCGACCATATCTTCCATCTTTCCTATTCAACGGACGAACCCTTGAAGCCTGATCATAGTGACATCCGGTAATTTCTTGGATGCCACACTTCAAGCATTTTATTCGTGCTTGAGTCAGCGAACCACGCATTTTCTTGAGTAAGTAATAACCCGGTAGGGACAATACATGGGTATTTTCCTCTAGGTATCTTATAGTTGATAATAATAATAATAATAATAATAATAATAATAATAATAATAATAATAATAATGATGATGATGATGATGATGATGATGATGATGAGGTGAAGGTGAATGAAGTTGAAATAAGAGGGGTATAAATATAAATATAATACAATAAGCGGAAGAGAAAGTGGCCCTTACACGTCTGGTGTCTCATTTGAATCCTCAGAATTCCATAAAAAATCTTGCTTTCTAACACCAGATACTAGCTGAGATAGCTCAAGGCAACAACTGTTGCTACTGTTGTGTCTCATAGGGAGTTGGTAGGATTTGAATCCAGCCTCGGGGGGGGGGGATTCTAGAGATCAAATATCCTTATTGTTAGTTTTACGCAGTTTCTCCCATCAATAGCAGGCAAATGCCCGAGCAATACCATGGCAAATGCACCACGGACCGTGCCCGATATTTCCTTCATCCTTCTCCTTCTCTCTCCTTGGACACACAGACATACTCACGTGCACGACACTAATACACATTTCGGGTCACTAGTCGGGAGCTTGTCCCGGCCGGGACGGTGCCTCACTAGCGGGGATACCTTGAGGAATGAAAACACCGCACGTGGGCGCCGGATCTCACGAGCCAGTGGGGGAGGAACAGCGTCACCTCCCGAAATGCATGCACTATACTAACGAGCATAGCAGACGACTCGCCCGGAAACACAAAATGATCAGTCCCTCACCAAATGAACCTCATGTGGAGATGAGGGTGGGGGAACTGGCCGCCACTCCCCGGCGGCCCGCAGGGACCTGGTTGCTTTATTAACGATTCCATATCTGTCTGAATCCCAACATGGGCTGGTTGAATAATTTGATGAACGGGCGATAATTATATTGATGTGTTGCGAATGATGATGGATGAGTAGTGTATTGAAAAGAGGGGGATGAGGGAAACCCGTGGACACCCCTGGTGCGTCCACGTCGGTTGCTAATGGAGGCGCCCGGCTGCCGGCCACGGAGCGCCGCGGGGCCGGCCAAGCCCGGCCTGGCCGCTTCGGGACGCGGCGGCGGAGACAGCGGCGACCGACCGCGCTCGGCCCAAACTTGGCGAGACCGCTCCGCCGCGGGGTGCGCGTTGCTCAACGGCGGAGACACTCGCTTGTTTCGCGCCGCCGTTTTGCCCTCCTCGGCTCCCCGGGGCACCGCTCCGCGGCGCAGCATGATGGACGACGGGCGAACGAGCTACGCAACGGCCGCAGCAACGGGGCTGATCGTTCGCGGTAATGGGAGTGGCCTTTCTTTATTTGCGGCCGCGGCTCGAAAGTGCAGGCCGCAACCGTTCCTAGAGAAGAGAGAAATCGTCCGTTACCTTGCGTACTGCTGGTTGCGTTTCGTGAGCGTACTGGTAGCAGGTCATGAGTTCATGACTTCGATTGAACGTTAAAATGTTGTTTTATGCAGATACGTTTTGTTCCTTCGGGATTATTAATAGAGAGTGCGAGTAGATAAGATCGCTGACCTCTGCGAAGAGAAGTTCAATCAGTCTTCGAGAATATTCGCTTGGGTTAGATGTTGAACCTCCGTTGATTTCTTGGAAGACGACCCTGTCTTTGTATACATACTGTAGGCAAGTCGTATCTGAGTCATATGAGTAAATATATTCATATCTCTCGCCTCGAACGTGTACTCATTAGAATAATTACTTTAAATTCAGTATACCAGCCGTGCTATTCAATAGAAATGAAATTATTTGTTAGTACTTTGACAACTTGTCGTTCGCCTCTTTTATGATTCGAAAACACATTAAATATTCAGAAAGAATGACATGAAAACGAGCATAATAGAGGTAAGAAACAATGAATAAATATATTCCCTTTTGCTCTTATATTTGTTTTAAATTGCAGTTGATATTCGATAACATTGAAACTGTTCCTCTTTCAGTAATGATGTTCGTGCATCTTTTGTGTAATCTATATTATAATTACATTGTTATAGTTTGTATTATGTAAAATATGCTTTCATCAGAGTAATATCATATATGATATATTCGTCAGATGACTGAATGTTCTTGTATTGATG
Organism: Teleogryllus occipitalis; assembly: GCA_011170035.1. Taxonomy (NCBI): domain Eukaryota; kingdom Metazoa; phylum Arthropoda; class Insecta; order Orthoptera; family Gryllidae; genus Teleogryllus; species Teleogryllus occipitalis. The sequence continues at coordinate 55,472 of BLKR01003989.1, forward strand.
TTAGGTCTAAATGTTTTGTTGAAGTAATGTTACATTTACTTCATCAAAATTCTTATGCATTCTTTTTCTCCACACAGTCTGTGTTGAAATCTTAATCTATTTATATAATGCATTATAAGTGTGATCAATGAATAACTTTTCTTGAAGAATTTAATAGGAATCCCTCAAAATTGTATATAATTGCTTTTAATTACGCCGAAGCAAACAACCAGTTCATCTACTCGAACTTAGATCGAGTCTTCGATTGGAAAACTTATATTCAATTTATTCCAAATGTTGTTTTTTATTTCACATAGCTTATTGCTTATAATTCACAAAAAAGATAAAATGTGACAAACCAATCTATTTCAATACTATATGATAAACTCAACTCGAACTTCCCTTGTACTATGAATGATCTCGTCTTTTCTTTAAGTCAATCATTTACACATTTTACTCAATGACTTTTTTTATTGTCAGTCGTTCTATCCCACATATTCAGAATATTGGGGCTCTGCATTACATGTAATATGAACGATAGACTACAAACAATAATATCCAGCCAAAATAAATTTTCCATCAGTCATTGTGTTTAATTTCAACAATTGTGGATCTATCGATGGGCATTTCTCTTCTAACTTCTCGTGACAGGTTCATGTTATGAACGTTCCTATTGCTAGTAGTTTTCCACTTTACTGAGGTAAAAAATGTGAAGCAGCACGAGAAACTAAAACGCAATGTAATAGGTCCGCAGCGACTGAGAAAGATGGTCTCACCGCGTGCGCATGAAGGCACCAGGAACGCTGCCAGTGGTGCGGCCGCAGGCGCAGGCTCGAAAATAGGAATTTTCGCAAGATCCAGATTTAAAAATCCCAAATACGTGTGTGCTTTGTAATAACACGGCAGCTTAATAGGTTAATTACACGAGCATAATGAGAAAATTAATGAAAATTGTGAAGCTATGTGAAGAGAATTACACGGCCATAAATTGTGTTTATTTAAATGGAGTGTGTGTGCATGTTATTACGCTAACAAGGCGGCGGTGGGTGGACCGGCGTACCCGATCCGCCCCGCCCACCCGTCCCCTCCCCACCGCTCCCCGCCCCTCTCGTAATCCCTCCCCACCGCGTTAAACCCCTCCACCACCAACTCACGCGCAGCGTGGTCGCGGTTCACCCTCTCGTTGCAGGCGCAGGTCTTCTTGCTGGGAAGTTCTTGGAACGGAAGCAATCGCGCTCTACGCAGTAATCTGATTTCTAAAGGAGATCGTTTCAGTTTAAATCGTTCGGGTAGTAATGTTAACCACGTGGTACCATGTTCCTTAAGCAACAGTTCCAGGTTCGAGTCGAGCGTGAGCGGAGATGATTTTTTGAGCTTGTTAAATGAAGTACTATATAAAGCCGTTGTACTTATCATTAGTGCTACTCATTTACTGATTCTTCACTGAACGGCCGAGCCAAGAGATCTGTCGTCTAGCAGATGACCTCATACTGCAAGGGAAATTAGATTCGATTAGGTTCGCGTTTGATTGGAAATGCTGAGACACAATGGTGAAGTAATCAATGTGATCGCGTTTCAAATCCACTTCCAGTCGTAGTAATCCATTTGTAGTCGTAGTATGTCACCATTCAACGGAGGGAAAGACTGTTAAAGAAAATTAGTAGAGAAATCAGATTACTTTATGATTGTAATCATACTACAGTGCAAATATTATTACACATTCCTCTCTGATGCGTTTGCCTTCCATTTTCTTGGCTGAACACGCGATACATAATGTACAATAATTTTTTAATGTACCATCATCAAAATTCGACATTATGCCGTTTCCTGATTCCTAATAATTTAAACCACCCATCTACCAGACTACCTGACCAATTTTCCGATCGATTGTGATTGATTAATTTTGATTTGTGATTGATTTTTTCGGGCACGTCAACTGCAATGGACATTAATCCCGTTAGAGTGGTGAATGCTTTATCCCGTGCAGTGTACCTCCTCCCCACTGCATGCTGAGATCCTTACACGACCTATATGTTGGCTTGCTACATGACCTACATGTCGCATTGATGGGTGATTCCTTCCGCAAAGGGCGTCCCTCAGCAGAGAGCCAGAACAAGTTGTAGGCAAGTGACTGGTCCCCTGACATGTGTCGTAGCCGCCCTCCGCTCATGAGTGTAAGTGTATGGAGAGGATATGACAAGGAAAGATCGGGCGTGGTATGTGGTCCGTATGTTGGGGTACATCTCGGGCATTCGCCTGGTATTGATCGGGAAACGACCGAAAACGGCCGATCAGAGGAGTCGTGCCTACAGTTCTCCTTCAGACAGCGGTTAAATTCGACTTTGCGATCTGGATATCCGACCCCATCGGGATTCGAACCCGTAAGGCTTTCCAGACAGTGTCTTTGCAGAGTTAGTCAATGTCAGCTACACTCAGCCGGTACCGATTATAGCACGTTCATTGCTTTTCAGAAAAGCACATCCTCTCAAACGCACTTCTTTCTCGAATTTCACACTGGGCTTTCGACGTATTGAAATGTCAGATGGTTCGAATTTTGGTTGAATAATCATATTACAAGTTACACAAAGCAGTGTTTCAGAAAATATATTTGTTGGCACATGGGCGGCCAAAATTAATTCAAATTTGGCGCCGTACTTTTAAATCTATAACAATTCCTTGGCGCTAATTAACAACAAAGAACATGCATTTTAAACGTCGCGCATTGGACTTCGCGCGTTCGCTTCCAGAGAGAAAGGCAAAGACATCTTTCGTATGAAACTCTTCGGAAGGACAAACAGTTGAGTTGAATTGCTTTCATAGACGCTCGCGAGATCTCGGCAGATATTGGAGACGCTGTGGAGTTGTCAACATTCCGAGAATTAAACGTCTTTCCTAATGAAGGCGCGATAGAATCACATTATTTAAAAAGGTGGCCGAAACAGTTTCGCGGCACTCGCCTCGCTCGAGCAAAAAACCGTTAAGATGCTCATATATATGCTACCGACTATCAATTTAATTATGTAGGGTTGGTATTACGACCTCAGCTGAGAGTTATTGGCGCGCAAGCTCGCTCCCATTGTCGGGAAGTCGAGGAATAGTCAGGACTCATATACTCTATTCATGTGACGCCACGAGAGGCAATTGTTGGAGAATTTTTCAACCGAGCGTTTGTACTAAAGATCGCCTCGTCTGTAAAAAGCCGCAGTAATTCGCATCTTGGCGGTATTGAAGAAATTAGATTTTTGACTGGTAGTACCGGTAGCAGCCTTACAGCTGTTGCAGACTGTGTAAACAGCGTGTGGTATGGACACATAAAGCTGAAAATGAGCTGAAATTATATTACACACGAAATACAACAAAATAATCATCTGCTCACCAAAGGAAACATTGACAACAAGCTAACATTGACTACTTCAATGATTACCCGTTTTCACGCTGAGATAAACTATCAAATCTCAAATAATTGCCTTTCAGAATCATTTATACTACAACTTCTCAAATAATATTTTATGTTTCAACTTCTCAAATAATTGCCTTTCAGAATTTTCCCTTCTGGTAAGCTAGCAAGTTGTGGCAAGCTTTGTGAGCAACCTAATCCATCATTCTGTGGCTCTGCCAAACAATTTGCTGAAGCTGTTTTGCATCCTCAAGAATATTAAAATGGGGTTTTAATGCTATATTTTCAAAGAATTCAATGAATTGTTAATAAATTTTGAACTAAAGTAAAATATCGAAATTCCACTCAATACATTTTACTGGGAAGTTAACATATTTGTAGACATCATGATCTTTGTATGTAGACAACAGAGGATGTAAAACATTTGGATCGCTACCTTGCACAGCTCTTTATGCGATTCTTTGAAGGCTGCATCGGGCGCGTCTCTCTGTTTCCCACGCCATGCGAGCGTGCATGCTCGGGTGCGTCCGTGCGTGCGTGTGCGTGCTCGCGCGCGGCGCGTGCGACGGCGGCGGCGTTGGGCGATCGTCGCACGCGGCGCCTGCTGTGTCGGCGCGCGACCTTCGCGTGCGCCTCCCACGCCCTCCACCCATCAATTCTCCTTTCGCCCTCCAATTCCATCGCCCACGCTCCGGCCTCCAAACACAATCCGCCTTCCGCTATCCACGCTCCGCCTTCCACATCAACCCAGCTCCTTTCGCCTTCCACTTTCGTCGCCCAAACTCCACACTCCGCCTTCCACGTTCCGCCCTCCGAACACAATGCTCGGTCGTCCGCTCTCTACACTCCACCTTCCCCACATCAACCACGCTTCTTTCGCCCGCCTCTTCCATCGCCCAACCTCCACACTCTGCCTTCCACGCTCCGGCCCCTGAACATAATCCTCCGTCTTTTGCTATCCACGCTGCGCCTTCCACACATCAACACCGGTCTTTTGCCTCTATTTCCGTCGCCCACCCTCCACACACCGCCTTCCACGCTCTGCCCTCCAAAGACAATCCTCTGCCATCTACTCACCAACTCCGCTCCCTCCATTGCCCCCCACCCTCCGAACCCATCCTCCCCGCCGTCCTCCCGTCTCTATGCCCCGCCAACCACCCACCGACCACATAAACCGCCGCTCTCCGCCTTCCACCCATCAACCCCACTCCTTCCATTGCCCTCCACCCCACGAATAACCGCCCCCCCCCGCCGTCCTTTTGTCTCCATGCCCCGCCAACCACCCACCGACCGTTCATCCGCCCGTAAACCTCCCCCCTCCATCGTTCACCCACCGTTCCCACTTCGTCCATTGCCCTCCACGCATCGAAATCAACCCTCCCGTCACGTCTCCATGCCCCGCCTGCCACCCAACCACCGTTCATCCACCCATTGCCTCCACCCTCCGCCTTTCACCCACCTCCTTCCGCCATGCGCTTGCTTCCTCCACTCTCCTCCCTCGTCCCCCATCTTCCACATATTTGTCTTTGCCCTGCGCCAAACATCTCTCAGTGGAACCGCATATCTGTATTGAGCCGAGTCGCGTGTGGCCTTACGTTGTGACCACCCACCCCAAGTGCGGGTGTCGTAGCCAGCGATTCTCAACTTTTCTTACACCGCAAGAGATTTCTGTGTCACGTTCACACACATATGCCGTTGGCTATCAAGCACTTGCGCCTATTCCTTTTTGTGACAAATGTCGCAACACTATCGGTGATTAAATGGGAAGATAGTGCATATCTGCTACGATAAAGATTTTCCATGAATTGTTTCATTTTAGTTGACGATCTACGCAAACCTACTTTGTGAATGCGCCGTATATGTAATTAAATTGTAAAAAACCTTCTTGATTCATATTTTTCAATAAATTATTTTTTCCACATTTGGAAAGTATCTATTATTTCGTCAATTAATTTCACAATTATCATAACTTTTCTTCAATTATAGACCACATAAGCGACATTAAAATCTTTAAAAGTAATGAATGAAACCTACAATTTGTTTTGTTAACAAAAAGCTACATGTAAATACAAATTCAATAAAGAGTTGCTTTATGTAAGTGATAAGTGTATACACTGTATTAAAAATCAGTGGAAACTGAGCTCGTGATGGAATGATAGTAAAAAATACCACCAGACAATACAAAGGGAGAAAAAACCGACATAAGAAGCAAGCAGAAGTCCCAGCGCAGGGCGAATAGGAAAACAAAGGAGGTGACTGCATTCGCAGGTGGCCGGCAGCGACGCCGCAGGCGGTTTTATCGCAGGCAGTCGTGGCACAACGATGGACGCGGTGCCCCACCACACACGCGAGGCCCAAACACTATCCAGTATCTCACTGCGCCACCGCGCAACCTGCATTCCGACAGCGGCAGCGCCGATACGCCTGGGTGGAGGAAGAAAGCGCCGCAAAACCTTAGTCCTTGCGTCTACTGCCCCAGCTGCACCTCGCGAACCCGCGCTTAACTGCGACTGCACCTCACATATCGTCACCCACCAGCCCTATCGCCCGCGCGGCGCCGCCCCCACCGCCCTTTCTTGTCATCGGCCGACTCCCGCCGTCACCCGCCCTCGCACTTCTTCCTATTTTCACTGGCTTCGTTTGAGTTGTTCGTTTTCCGTGTTTCGTGACAGCTGCTAGGGTCCTAATACCCTAACTGTAGTGCGCGTTAAACCCAGGGTTATTGCGGCCATCCTCCCCCGCTGGACCGGACGCGGGAGCTTAGTGCATCAACTGATGTCACTGCAGCGCCTCTAACCGGCAGGTGCTAGGTTTGAGTCCCGACAGCGGCAGGATTTTCGACACTAGCTTTCCAGCTTGGTCGAATTCAGTCGCGGATCAAAACCAGGCGAATGCCGGAGCAGTACCTTAACAAACGGGCCACGGACCACGCGCGATCTTTCCTTCCTCTTCCTTGTCCTATCTTCTCCCGTTACACACACACACACACACACACTTACACTAACATGCACTACACTACCCCATATTCCGGGAGACGGGTCGGGAGCTTAGAGCTTGTCCCGGCTGGGGCGGTGCCCCGCTGGTGGGAGAGTCCTGGTTATTGGAAAACCTCGCTGGACGGCTGGACGGCGCGTAGGTCGGCGCTGGATCTTGCCATCCAGCAGGGGAAGATAACCGCCATCTCCCGAGGAGGAAAAATATGCACTACACTTACGGGACTATTAACCTCAGCATTTGACGCGCCTGGAATCACCAACCAACCAACTCCCCTGCGGGGCGGTACGTTTGCCCTGCAACTCCCCTGCAACTGTCTCTGCGGTCTTGGTGAGGTCCAAAATACTACCCAATATATCCCTGTGACGCCGCATCGCTCCGTACCGCGTAACTTGCATTCCGACTGCGAGGCAGCGATCATGTGCCTCGCATAGGAGGAGGAAGAAAATGGCGCGAGGCCGTAGACATTGCGTCTACTTACCCCCTCGCCACGTCTCCTGCTACAACTCGCGAGCCCGCTGAACTACGTCTCCAGTAGGGATGCCACTTCGATGGCGATGTTTTCAAAACGAATGTTTTCATAGAAACATCGATCTATTAAACATCAAAATGTTGAAGATGTTTTTGCCATTGGTTTTCGGGCTCGATGTTTTTATGTTCTCGATATTTTGTTGGTGAATTAATAATTTTTATAATCACAATTCTGAAAAACTGAAATAAAAACCAATGGAACCACTGTCCGTATGTGTCCTATCCAAATGCACTGTTTGTGCTACCTTCATTGAGTAGACTATTTCTTGTCCAGGATGATCCCGATGCCATGATATTTCCTACGTCTTTCTTCGTAATTCGAAGATGGAGAGGCGATCAACGTGTGCACCGTGATCGTAGGGGTTCTCCCTCTTCCAGTACCTTTCTTCGGCGAAGTGAGGACTGGCCCTTTGAGATGAGACCAAGCTTGGACTTGGTTTTGTACATTTTCCTAATATTTTAAAACTTTTTTCTCATTTAAATCTTAATTATAAATCAACAAACAACACCACTGTTAAATTTAATTGTTGCGCACGTATTTTATTATATAGTTTACTAAAGCAGCTTTAAAACATCGATAAGGTTTGGTTGATGTATTATTACTATTGATTTTTTAATTCTGATGTTTAGTAATATCGATCTTTTATTATCGGAGCTGCATCACTAGCCACCTCCGCTCGCAGCGTCGCAAAGCATTGCCACCGTTCGGGCCTGCACGCCCCGTTATTTCTCTGACCCCACTGCCATCGCGCTTCCTGTTTCCATTGGCTTCGTTTCATTATATTAGGTTTCTCAGGAGCGTGAACTGCTACGGTCATTAGTAACGTGGGTGTAGCGCATGTTATATGTTGCGGTGTTCTTCCCCCGCTGGAACGTAAGATTCCACCCTGACCTACGCTTACGATGGCGGAAGAGTCTTCGAAAGCTTGGGCCCCGCCCCAAACATCTCACGCTCTAAGATCCTGGATGTTCTTCCCACACCGTGCGTAAGTCTGTGTGTAAGCCGAGAGGAAGGACACTGATGAGCAAAAAAACATCCTTGTTATGTTTGTGAAGGTTCCGCTTTGATATTGGCCTGGTATTGATCAGAGAAACACCGAAACTACGCATCAGAGCAGCTAGCTCTGTAATTCTCCTCCAGGCAACGGCTGAATTCCACCTCCCTACAGAAAATTCAACTGGCTTCGACATGTCCCTTGATTGTTACAATTGCAGACATCAGCCACCTCCAACCGTAATGTAGTCACTACCTTTACCAACCTTTGTCGTCGCCGTCGACATTCTCTGCGAAGTGGCCCGCCCCAACTCCACCACCTCCAATCCACCTCAGCAATGGAGACCGATGCTACTCAGCGAAGTGACAGTCTCCATCGCCGTCTGTCCGTCCCTTCCTGACAGCTTATGTTCCGAGAATGGCACGTGGCATTTTGTTGACATCGTATATCTCTGTCATTGCTTGGCATAAGAACCCCAAGAACATATTGTTTCACGCCCGTGACACATGTACTTCAAAGAAAACAGATACTCTTTAAATGTCAGTTACTTCTTTTTCTCATAAAGTATTATGTGGATGTTATTTAATTCTAAGTTTTGAATTAAGAATTTTCTCTCCACGAAGATAAGTCGCAAGAAAAATCTGGAAACATTACCTGACGCCAAAATATTGGATATTAAATATGTTACCGTATTATAGGAGAATATTTTCTTTGTTGTTTTCGAGCAGTGTGTTTTGCACTTTTTAGAAAACCATTATGTGTGGTTTTGTTAAAAAGAATTATTGCTGTTGCAGGCCATTAGTATTAATTTATTTGTTGATAGATGTGGTGTCATCATATCTCTCGAAAAGTCGCGCATGATCGGAGCATACGTTTCGAAACCATTGACAGATGTTATGATATCGGGCGTACCATAAATGTATTATGCTCTACCACTCCACCCGTTGCTCCAATATGCAAGGTACTACGTCAGTGCATGCATTTCTCTACCTCTTCAAAAAACGCAACACAACCTACTTAATCCTACACGACCTACTTATATTTTTGCTTATATTAATGCCGGTACTTGAATGTGTGATTGAATAATCCATGTTGAATGTTTATGGTGATTTATTGATTCTTGTCGCTTATGTTAATGAGGAACGTGTATTTTCTCAATATTCATGAAATGATTAATTTCTCAACCATTGTCACATTCCTTTTCTCCACCTCAGGTCTACCTATGGTCCACCTATGGTATGCATATGGTCCACCTATGGCCTACCTATGGTCCACCTATGGACCACCTATGGTCTCAAATTTTCCTTGCGATTTATGTCCGTGTGATTTTCTTCTCGGTTTATTTCCGTGATTGTAGAAATAAATAAATCTGGAGTGTTTGTCTGTGGTTTTCCAAATTTCAACTTCTAAATACTATTTAAATTTACTTATTCGATTACTAGAACGAATCATGTTTATCTGCCATTCTGTACGAAGCTATGCTAAGCTGCTGAAAAACTAACTAATATATTTTTATTTTTATTTAATAGGTAATTATTGCCGACCTGGATGGTCGAGGTGGCTAAGAGCGAGTACCGACTCAGCGCTTCGGTCCGAAGGGTCGCGGGTTTGAGTCCCGCCTTGGGCATGGCTGTTTGTCCCTTGACTTTGTGTGTGTGTTGTCGCGGAGGGCCTCGCGTTCTGCTGACCCCAGATCAGAGGAGCCCGCAAGTGTTTGTCTAGTGTACGGTCGAATATGCGTCCCTTTGGGACGTAAAGGGCAACCGGCTGTCGGCTGGATACAAGCCCTAGGAAAAAAAGGTAATTATTACATACAAATTAGAGAACTTGGTGCTAAGTGGCTAGGCCGAAGGCCTTTAAGCCATTACAATACCTACATTCTACCGCGTTCTAACCTTTCGTATTCTGGTATTCACCCCAAATGATCTCTCCATCGCATCAATGCCGCGGAAAAGAGACCATAAGGTACGGCTGACGAAAAAAACCCTGAAGGGGGAAAAACCTGCCGTCAGAAGCCGAGTACATGCTAATCTATCCGATTTTTGTTTTTAAACTATGTATTTATTTGGCGCGGGCGTCACGCGTTCTCCTTCCAGTGTTTGGCCTCCTCAGCACCTGAAAACAAAGAGCACCACAGAAGATCGTCCGCACCAACGCCTCTGCCCTAACCTTTCCGATTCCCACTTCCCTTCGCCCCCTAATGTGTTTATTATGTTAACCATTTCCTTTTATTTTATTTCTATTTTATTTTATTTTTAATTTTATTTTAATTATCTTAATTTATTTTAATTATTTTAAGTTAATTTATTTTTATTGACTTATTTATCTACTTATACTTAACAATTGACTAAAACTTATGCCTACTAATTATACTAACTAATCTATCAACATGAATTTAAACACATAATAGACTCTACACATGGGACAAACTTAGTTTTCGTTGTACCGTAATATCCCCAAAGGTTCCGAAGAAATGATTTTCGTGTTGAACACAAACTGCGTGATCTGTTACACCTGTTTTCTCCCAACCGTATTGTTGCTGTGTGACACATGGTAGGGCGGCATAGGACCGGACACAGCGAGCAGAGCTGGTGGGAGAAGCGGAAGAACAGCAGAAGGAGCGGAAAGACAAGTAGAATAAGGAAAAAGAGCGAGAGGTGCGGAAGAAGCGAAAAGAGAGGGAAGAGCGGCGTAGCGGACGAGGTGGTGAAAGACAAGGCCGTGTGAAAAAACTGGTTGTGGCGGAAACACGAGAGAAGGCAGACCAACAGATAGAGCGGAAGGGTCTGGATGGAAGGGGCTGCAAGTGTATGCAGGACAGGCATGGCATGTTATGTAGGGCGTGCTGGTGCGATGGTGAAGCGTGATATGCGGGAAGAAGTGATTCAGCAGAGGAGGCTGGAGGGGCGGGCAAGAGGTGTGTGCAGGACAGGCATGGCATGCAATGGAGTGTGTTCGGGGGAGACGGTGAAGCGCGATAATCGGGAAGAAGTGATGCTGAAGAGGAGGCTGGATGGGCGGGCAGGAAGTGTGCGCCAGGCCAGCACAACACTCCGACCCGGCGTAGAGTTACGAGCGAGAGGCGCAGATAGAGCGGAAGGATCCTGTTGGATGGGGCGGGCTTTGTCATCAGGACGGCCATGGCTGGCCGTACGGGACGTACGGGGAAGGCGAGAAGCTGCTAAAAAGACGATTGTGAGAAATAAATTATCTGTCATCGCTGGGTAAACAACTAATACATATAATAGCGCCACGGTGTCTCATACCGAACTAGCTAGCTTCTCAAACCCCGACCCCGGTTTATGGACTCTGGTGGAACAAGCTGCGCTGTTTGCTGTCCCAGTTCATACAGCTGATTAATGCGGGAGCTTCTCGCAAGTAGAGAATGGCAAATGAATGGCGTAGGGCGTTGCCACCTGCTTACCACAGTGAGGCTCGTGGCCGTCAGAATGTGTAATGGTCATAGTCTGGCGAGGCTCTGCCAGAGTACTCACATACTTAGTACAACAGTTCTTCACATGCAAATGGTATAAATCCCGTGCTGCCACGTGGGGTCAACTGCAAGCAACGGCGCATTGAGTATGATAATTCAGTTGGCACGCGCAGGAAATCTGAAAAAAATACTTTTTAATAAAGAAACTTATATAAATAAAACAAAATTCATTGATATAATTTATGAATTTAATCAATGCAATAAATAATAGAAAAATAAATTGAACGAACAAATGATATAACAGTAATAAAAATAGTATTTAATATGGCTAAACGTAGTTAAAGTGTAAAAAATATTTCCCTTCAAATCCCGCATTTACTTCACGTTTCAATACCGAGTCATCTATCGATTTTTTTTACTTTCTCGTATACGTACGAATATACAGAGTAATATACTTAGTATAGAGAAAGTTATGTAATGCTGCGGGAAATCGATTTCGAGGTTTCAACGGAAATACATTTTTGGAGGTCCCCTAATAAGTGTTTTTTGTTTAAACGTCCGTCAGTAGATCTGCCCGTCTGGTGAATGTGAGCAACACTAGTGCCTAAACTATTCGTACAAATTTGTCGAAACTGAAGAAACCCCTGTCGATCTGTTCTGAATCGAAGCTCTACGAGTTTGAAAATCATTAATTAATTTGTAGTTGTACTTTACATGAAAAATTGCTACAAATTTTTTCTTTAAATTTATTGTACGAATATAGTGAAATACACTTACAAAGGTGGCATAGGCCTGTTTCGCACTGTCATCTCTGAATTTTCGAGAATTTCAAAAGTATGAATTTTTTGGCAACTTCTTACAACTACAATTTTTTAGATATTTTTCCTTCAAATGAAATTCGTTCTCGATAATTAGTTGTTTCGTTGAGGTCATGTATATTTTTTAGAAACATTTAGTAGTTTTCGCGCAATATTGCGTGAAATATGTGCAATTTAAAAAAAATACGGCAATTAAAAAAAAGCGGCAATTTGTTTACATTATAGCCTCTACAGAGAGATGTGCTTTAAATGATGATATATAAAGTTTCTGGAAAACTCAAAATTCCACTGTTTCAGAAACGCTAAGTTGACATTTTCTCAAAAACGGCTCCAATTTTTTCTTCAAATTTTTGTATGGATAGCCCTAATTGCACTGTTTATGATGACTTAAAATTAATTTTGCGGTATTCTTTTCTTTTTTTCAAAAAATACACAAATGTAAATTTTTAAATATCTTTCGTGCCTTTAATATGTTTATATCCAGCAGTTTGTATGCATTAATGCACTTGTAACGGGAAGTGCTTCAAATGGCTTCAAATTAAGTTTATCGAAAACTCTGCAGTTTACCGTGGAAAAGAGCTTCAAATTTCAAATTTTAGTAATCCTTAAAACGGGAAAAACGAAATTCTCTTATAAACGTCTCCCCATATTTAGATCGAAATTGCTATTTATGACGAGGTTTAACTCTTCTTTAATATTCTTAAAGTAATATTTCGGTTTTACTATTAGGAAACTGAAAATTTGAGAAAATTAAGAAAAATTGTACTTGGGCGACGATAGATGGTATCCGGCAAGAGGGTGGGGCAATACCGTAAAGCCAGTCCACACCAAGGAAATTAGAAAACTTTACTGTCAAGTGGCAAATCCGAATAGCTAGCCCAGACCAAAAAAATAGAAAACTAATACGAGAGACTGTGCCATTCTGTAGCACCACTAGTTTCCAATTGCTGTAGCACCTAGGCGGAATACTCACAATTTTGTATAAAATGTTGACAGAATGAAGAATATTGAATTTTCATTCGAGGTCATCACATTCAGGCTGATAAGAAATCGTATAGCGCCTACTCGGGGATAAGGAAAAATTAATGAAATTCAGTATAAAATTATTACGAAAACTCGAAGATACTTAAGGCAAACACTCTAGTGGCTGACATAAAATTTTGGCAAAGACAGGTGTCGCAGTGTTCTTGCATTCAACTTTCTACTTAGGATATATATTTTAAGTATTTTAAACTCTAAGTTGTATACAAAAGTTTAAATACGATCAAATCGAAGGTACTAAAGAAAGATTTTTCCAATTCCATAATATTTATTTCTGTTTTCGTCCAACTGTGCCTAGACATATTCACTTTTCTTTTCATTGAAAAGTGGGGATCAGCCTTTACGGCTCACATAATAATTGTATGCCGATGATAACAGTATCTCGTCCTTCAGAACCGTCGGAAGTGTCAGCGGTGAAAAAGCGACTTCTGAAAGCCTGTTCTCAAGTTAAGAACTGGTTTAAGGAAAAGTTCTCAAATTCTTGAGTGACTAGTTGATGAAGTTGTCCCTCGCCGTGGATTTCCCGTGAGTGAGCAAAGTGTGAGAATGTTGTCTAGTGGGATGCACCGATAAATCTACCTCTACTTAACTCCTTCGACCAAATACATCAGTTCGTGAAATGTACGTACGTAGAAAGACTTACCTTATTATAGAACGGAAAGGAATATAAAAGTGATGATAATTTTTAATTTATCGTATATGTACGTACGTATATGAATAGTGTTGAGAAAATTATGTAAAAGTGCGGAAAATCGATGTCGAGGATTGCGGAAATGTGTGTTTTGGGATCCCATGATACCGGAAAGTGCTTTTTACATCGTCCGTTTGTCCATCCGTCCGTCGGTCCATCTGTCGTTCCATTCGTCTTTCCATCCGACTGCCCATCCGTCAGTCCATGCATCGGTCCATTCGTCCGTTCATCCGTCCGTCTATTCGTCCGTCTACTCGTCTGTCTATCCGTCTGTCTATTCGTTTGACTATCCGTCCGACTATCCGTCCGGCCATCTGCCCTACTATCCATCCGAGTATTCGTTCGACTATCCGTTCTAACCGTCCGTGTTACCGACCCTCTCCCCGTCCATCCGTCCTCGTCCATTATTGATCTGTCAGTCCATCCGTCTGTGTACAATTTTAGTGCCTAAACTATTCACAGGAATTTTACCAAAATAAATATCCCCGATGCCGACCTGGATAGCCGAGGTGGCTAAGAGCGAGTACCGACTCAGCGCTTCGGTCCGAAGGGTCGCGGGCTCGAGTCCCGCCTTAGGCATGGTTGTTTGTCCCTTGACTTTGTGTGTATGTTGTCGCAGAGGACCTCGTGTTCTGCTGACCCCAGATCAGAGGAGCCCGCAAGTGTTTGTCTAGTGTATGGTCGAATATGCGTCCCTTCGGGACGTATAGGGCAACCGGCTGTCGGCTGGATAAAAGCCCTAGGGAAAAAAATCCCCGATCGCATCCAGCTAAGAAGTTCTGCGAATTTGAAACGAATTCTCTGAATTTTGGGTATTCTTCATATGAAGCCCCTTTTCAAAAGTTTCTAAACAATGGTTCCAATTTTTCTTTGATTTTCTTGAAAGTGTAGAGTAAAGTTCACTAATAAATATGGCACAAGACTATGTTGACTTTTAATTCTAAATTTTGGAAAATTGCGAAAGTTTCAAATATGTAGACTCCTTCGTACAAAACATTATTGAAGATGATGGTTTTTCAAATGAAATTTGTTCTCCAAAATTAGTCCTTTCATTAAAGTTATGAACATTTTTCTAACATATTAATGTTTTTCTCGTAATTATTAGTGAGATATACGCAATATTAAAAACAATATTTTCTCAAAAAGACTCCAACTTTGTTCTTTAAACGTTTGGGACGGACAGTGCTAAAATCACTGAATTACATGGCGAATATGCCATTTTACGTTTTCTTTTGTCTTTCTCAAAAATTACACAAATGTCTTTTTTTAAATCTCTCATGTCATTAATATTTTCACTAAGAGCCTTGTTACTACCTCATTGCATTTCTAAGTACAAGTGTTGGAAATAATGTCTTACTGACAATGAGTAACAGAAGTTGATTGATGGACTCGATCAATTGATTCTTGTTTTCTGGCGCATTGGTCCCATAAGAGTATTGCATGCTTTTCACGGTATGAGGCAATGATCTTACCCTGCTGGATGGTGGAATCCAGAACCGACCTACACGTCGGTTGGCGGCATTTTCCCAACCAGGCACATGCCCCAGTAGGGTCAAGCTCTAAGCTCCCGACTGGTGCACCATGGTGTCTCGTCATGGGTGGTAGTGTAGGGCACGTAAGTGCGTGTGAAAGTAAGGAGCGAGAATACGACAAGGAAGAGCAAGGAAAGATTGCGCTCGGTCCGTCGTCCATTTGTTATGGTTCTGCTCTGCCAGGTGTTGATGGGAGTAACCACGAAAAACCACCGGTCAGAGCAGCTGGTCTCTAGAAGTCTCGTCCAGCGTCTGAATTGGGCACAGGGGTGGCAGCAGGTCTTGCTAGTGGTATGGTAGAAGGGGTGGAGGGGGGAGGCGGAGCGACGCGGACGCCGCGGTCGTGCTCTATCGCTTCGACGCGCCTCTTTTCAGCGACGGCGACGCGCACATGTTCAACGTTTTCTCGAAAGCGTGGGAGGCATTTGATGGCGCGTTATGTCGGCCGTCCGCAGGCCTGCCTATTGCTCTTCTGCGAAGCACTTGAAACAATGCCCCCGATGGGGAGAGATAAGCCTCGCGTAGACGCGCAGGCGCGGGCTTACAATGACCCCTGGACGCAGTACGTGCAGTGCGTGGGGCTCCGTGGTTTTCAAGTTCTTCCGGTAATTATGGACGTTGATTAATTGATTACCACAGCAGATGTAAGGTGCAAGGCGAGGACTGTGTTGCGCTTGTTGATTTTTCCTCATCTGTTTGCATTTCGCTTGTTTTAAATAATGTGAGTGAGGAAATAATCAACCACAACAATCACAGTTATAATATTTCTTACAACTTAACTTTCGGGAAACATTTTTCTCATCTTCAGTGGAACTATAACATGGAGAAGGAAAAAAATGAGAAAATAACATAAAGTATGGGAGTGAATAGAAATATAACAAAATCACAAGAGAAAAATGGAAAAGAAAATGAAATTAATGATAAATAAAATTAGAAATTACTTACTTCCCAAGCAATGACATTTATTATTAATTTCATTTTATTTGTCATTTTTATCTCGTAATTTTGCAATATTTCTATTTGCTCCCACAAACTTTGTTTTCTCATTTTTTCCTTCCACGTTGTAGACTCACTCAAGATGAAATAATTGTGGTGGTTGATTATTTCCTAACTCACATTATGAATTACCACAAGATATCTGCTACCACGACGTAATTTGTTTTTAAATAGTTTGCTAAGGATACGAAATTCCACTCTCTTCTCACAAATACTTGAATGTACTACAATGTAATTAAATAAAATAAACTTTCCTGGAACTTTCTTTAATATAACTTTTGAGGTGAGGTAAAATTAGACGTGAAGGCAGAAGATAAAAATAACTCCAGTTATAGTGAAATCTCGATAACTGTAGTCAGATAACCCAATATTTCGATGTTAAGAAATTGTAGCTCCAAATGTACACAAATGTACACAAATGTACTCAACTTTCTTAGATCCAAAGGTACACACCCCTTTATGGCAAATGGCATATGTCATCAGCATTAATAGCTGCAATGATTAAGGTAGCATGTGACGACTAGGGAACGCTGAATGAAAGTTTGAGGGTGGATGAAGGTGGAGCTGGACACAGTTGCTCCAGTGCGTGGCTGCTGCCGAATTCCACTTAGAAGACAAGAGATTGGTTTCTTCTTGCAGCTGCCCGGAGAGGCATTTGATAGAACGGAATTTGGAGGCGCGCGATCATTCCTTCCCATGCATCTCTTCCAATCTAGAGTAATCCCAGGAGAAGGTCTCATTGAGTCCACCTTCACAGCCAGCAGGGCCCGCGCAAAGAGGCCACGCCCAAAGATGATTGTATTAAGCTCATCGGATACTTTGGCGAATACAACCACTTTCTTTTATGTATATTTTTAAAATATGCTACCAAAGAAACTGAAAGAAAAACTTAAGTTCAAATAGACGTATGACAATATTGACGCCTTTTTGGGAAAGATAAAAACAATTTTAACAAGAAAATGCATTTTGAAGTTTCGTTAAAATTTACTTACGACCATTTGGTAAAACAAGGTAATTTTTCACCGAATGAAAACAAAATTCAGCAAAAAATAACTAAAACAAAAGTGCAAAAATAATTCGTAAATTTTTGTCGTATAACTTTTTGCATATAGGGTGTCGATTTTACAACTTCACGATTATTTGTATCGGGAGCGATAAGTCAGTGTATCAACTGATGTCACTGCAGCGTCTCTCACCGGGAGGTCCTAGGTTCGAGTTCTGACGGCGGCAGGATATTCGACACTAGCTTTTCAGCTAGGTCGACTTCCGTCGCTATCTGGAGGCGAATTCTAGCGGTGGGCTGGCTGCTCTGATCAGTAGTTTCCGTGGTTTCTCCGATCAACCCCAGACGAATGCCGGAGCAGTACCCTACGAAACGGGCCACGGACCGCGCGCGATCTTTCCTTCCTCTTCCTTGTCCTATCCTCTCCCCTTTCACACATTCACTACACTACCACATATTCCGGGAGACCGGTCGGGAGCTTAGAGTTTTTTCTGGCTGGGATGGTGCCCCGCTGGTTGGAGAGTCCTGATGAGGGAGAAACCGACGGTAGGTCCGCGCTGGATTTCGCCATCCAGCGGAGGAAGATCACCACCATCTCCCGAAGAAAAAACATACACTACACTTATTTGTAGTAGACAATATTAAGAAACCGCAAAAATAAAAAAAGACAATATTAAGAATCAGAGTCCCTACTTATGGATCATTAAAATCATTGTTTCGCAAGCACAGCCGTGAACAGAGCGGGGGTTGGAGGAGTTACATCAAAGCCAGCCCCGCCGTCATCCCCCAGAGGGCGCGGTGCGGCGCGCGGAGAGGACGTGACGCGCGTTGAAACAACTGTCGATGGCGCCGTCGCCCGTGACAGGCGCGGGGCCGCGGGCGACGCCGCCGCGGGCGGCTGGCCGCTCGTCGGGTCGGGTCGCTCGGCCGAGTGGGCGGCCGGCGGCGCCGCGGCGCTGCCACCGACGCCGCCCGGGGCGGGCGCCGCCCCTCGCCCTCCAGCCACGTCCGCTGCGCTCGCGGCTTCGCCTCTCGTTGCGGACCGGCATCCACTGCACTGCCTCTGACCGGGAGGGCCGAGTCCCGACGGCGACCTACATAGCGAGCTGTCTGGAGGAGAATTCTAGCGGCCGACTGCTCTGATCGGTAGTTTTACGTGGTTTCTCCGATCAACACCAGGCGAATACCGGAGCAGTATCCTACCAAACGGGCCACGGACTGCGCGCGATCTTTCCTTCCCATTCTTTGTCTTAACCTCACCCCTTACGCTAACATGCTACCACACATGCCGGAAGACCGGACGAGAGATTAATGCTTGTTCCGGCTGGATCGGTGACCCACTGATGGGAGATATATGATTAACGTTCAAGATCACCGCCATCTCTCGAGAAAAACATGAACTACATTTACGGGATAATTACTTAGCTGTTGACGTGCCCGGTATCACTAGAAATAAATCAATCAATGAATCAGCGACTCATGGTCGAGCGACCAGCGGCAGCACGGTTTTTTTCTACCGCTCGGGTGTCATCCCCGTTCGATTTTCCCGGAGTTGCCCCTTTTCCTTACCTTCCACTCCACCGTCTTCTCCCTAGTCAGCGGCGACAATGTTCAACATCGTTGTGTCTGCTGTCTCTCGTTACATACGTCTCGTTGACCGTTCGTTCCTCTGATAGGACCAACGGCGGGTTGGCGGCGTTTCGACACAGCTTGCATAGCTGGTTCGAATCCAACCACTGTCGGGACGAGAATTCTAGTGGCTGATTTTATACGCATGTTTTTTTTTTTTTTTTTTTCAATAAACACCAGGAGAATGCTGGGACAATACGCTAACGAAAAGATCTCTCCCTTTACACACACTCACTTAACACGTATATGCACTACGAGATCATACATGGCGTGAATCTAGTCGGGATTTAAGACGTAGCCCCACTGGCGTGGACTAATGGAGGGGAAATCCCTCCGCGATCCGACGTGTGTGACAGCGCCGGATCTTGCGTTCCAGCGAAAGAGGAACGCCGCCCCCTCCAGGTATACTTTTACTTACTACCAGGTTTACTTTATACCAGGTATACTATTTATTTTCAATTTTGTTGTTTTGAAATAATAACGTTTTGCAATTTTTGAAAATACGTAGAGTTCGTCCCTTTTACCGACCGTTTTAGAGAAAAAATTTAATTGCCTTATTTCGCGAAAAAATTCCCTAAAACAGTATATGTTTCGCAAAATTGGAATGGCCTTATTTCATGATCTGACTTTAAAGAACAGATTTCATTAAGGAAAAATATGTACCTTCAATATGATAATTATAGGAAGATGACCCAAAAAATTATATCACTGCAATTTTTGAAAATAGGATTTCAACCTGCACCACTCTCGCTATACAAGGACAAAGTTTAATTAAAAAAATCGAGTCATTTCGGAGAACATTTTTAAAATGTTTTTGAGGTTTCAGGTAGAGTACCCTCAAAAATCCAAAATATCCATTTGAAACACCCCAAGCCTCGAGTTCGTTCAGGTCGATCTGTCAATATCGATTTTGGAGAAAATCGGCTTTACGGTTTAGGCGCTAGCGTTGACCACAGACGGACGGACGAACGACGGACGGACGGACGAACGGCGGACGGACGGACGAACGACGGACGGACGAATGACGGACGGACGAATGACGGACGGACGAACGACGGACGGACGGACGAACGACGGACGGACGGACGAACGACGGACGGACGGACGAACGACGGACGGACGGACGAACGACGGACGGACGGACGGACGAACGACGGACGGACGAACGACGGACGGACGAACGACGGACGGACGAACGACGGACGGACGAACGACGGACGGACGAACGACGGACGGACGAACGACGGACGGACGAACGACGGACGGACGAACGACGGACGGACGAACGACGGACGGACGAACGACGGACGGCCAAACAACGGACGAACGAACGTTTGGCACTCAAACGACCTTTCGAAATAAAGGACCCACAAAACATGAATTATGGCTGCACCACATTTTAGAAATTTGTTATATTCTGCAACAGGATTAATCCACTTTCTTGTTGCTAGGGCCTCACAAAAAGTGTTTTCTGCCCAAAATTCGTGGTTTCCAGCGCATGATTACATAACCTCTTTTTAAGAAGTGCGTGAACGAAAACTTTTTTCGCACATTACAGAACAATTCTCCATATTATTTCCATATAAACTGTTTCATATAGGAATCTATGTGACGGAGATGTGAAACCTGCAATAGATACAGTGTAATACGTACCATTTCAAATACCAGGTTAGAATATATCATTTAAACTACGAAACGAGAAAATTACAGTGGTGGATAGGCAACTCCCCATGCATTCCAAATAAATTCTCCAGAGATTCTAACTTCGTCTCCCCGTTGCCAAAAACTTCTTCAAAATTAGCTTTAACTTAAGGATATAATGCGAGAGTCTTAGGCACAGACAATTCTGGGGTGTCGCCTAAGTAATCCAATAAATATTGCTCTTCTATTGCTAATTCCTTCTCATGATGGCTTGTTCATCTAGTGTCCTGCAGCACAAAATGTTCTCACATATCTCCTCCCTCTCCTTCTTTCAGTTAATTTGAGTCATATATAATTGTGATTATTGTTTGCTCCATAATAAATTGTGATTGTGAAATATTCGCAGCTCTAGAAATGTATGTGTGATAATAATTAGAAAAGAAACTACATTTTTTTCTTTCTCTTACAAAGCCAAATTGGGAATTTTCCGTTTGCGTAGTTCATTCTCGATCCCTTACTCGAATGCTCAATCAATATCCTAATGTGTCTACACGAAAAGTTTTAGGAATAAGTTTGTGTTTGTCAACGCCATTGATTTGTTGAAATACATGCTGTTCCCAATATGCCTGCGCCACATCCTCAAAATTTTGTATACCTCCCCATCTCTTCGCTGGATTCACACCCGCCTTGTCAATACTGATTTCTTAATTTCCCCCCAGTCTCTTTGAGCGACCAAGTTTAGCTCAGAACCAACATTGTCGCTGACTCTGCAGCGACTCTGACCGGGAAGTCCTAACCTCTGGGTCGAATTCAGCCGCTGTTTCGAGGAGAAATCTAGTGGTCAGCTGCTCTGATGGGTAGTTGTGCGGTTTATTCGATGAATGCCTGGTGAATTGTGGATCAGAACGGTTCTCTTCCATATCCTCTTCTCTCCTCTCTCCATACACAAACCAATTACAAATGTATTACACTATCTTACATGTAAGGAGACCAGACGGGAGTTCAGAACTCGGGCCAACTGGAGCGACGCGTCGCACCGAGGGCCAGAAATGCCTCAAGGCTGGCCAAAAGTCCAAAAACTCAAATTAAACCCCTGGCGCTCAGATTTCGCCTATCGTGAGACAATTGTCTACCCCTTACATAAACATAAACAGAAATTCAATGCACCTTTCTAAACCTTCGGAACTGAGCTGCAAAGTAGGGTGAAGTTTGATTCTGATTTCTGTCGTGACGAATGTGATACAGAATGCCCATATTGGTACAATCAGTACTTAGCGACTTTGCAAGAAATAGATCTGCTCAATAGCTCAATTTGTAGAGGAAGATTTTCTTATATTGTAGTAAAGACTAATTTCAATTTTTGTGAATAAATTTGTGTTATTATTTTATATATAAGTTTGCGCATTTGCATCGTACAATAGAGATATCGTCGTTTTCTTCTAGGCTTTTAGTTGTTACTTTCGCTTACTTCCGGTTTGGGACAAATTGTTATAAGAAGAAGAAAGTGTGAGGAAAAAGATCGTGTTAAAAGATTACAGCGTTTTGTGAGATACACGCGTTTGAATGTTTTGCTGCGGAGCACTGTTTGCACTAGGTACTGCGTATTGCGTCTTCCTCGCATAAGTCACTTCCTGGCGTATGTTAGAGAAGTTATGTTAAGAAGAGTATATAACATGTTTAAGAATTGTAAGACGATTTGTATTACAAAACAAACATTCTAATTTTTAGATGAACTTCTACAAAATGCAGAAAAATGAAGTATGTGAAATGCAGTTGGAAGCCCCCGTTCGTCACGACGCCAAAATACCGCAATAAGCCGTCTTTGTCAATTTACTGATGATGAGGAAATATAAAATGAGCTATTTACAAGACAAAGGCAAACTATTCGGTTTGTTAAAAAGTGTTTGCCGGTTGGGACAAATGCAATAGAAAATGTGAAAAGTTGTTAAAAGAAAATGTTGTATGGTTGAAAGAGAGATATACATATTGCCATCTGAAATTTGTACACCACAAGATCCCGAAGATTCTTCAAACCTGGGACGCCCTTGGACTTTATATGAAGCAATAGTGTAGGGAGCAAAACAAGGAAAATGAAAAACGCTCCATTCTTCACCAATGCTGATCTCCACCACCCAAATGCGTCCGCGTTCCGAAGGAACAAAAGACGCAGTTTAGCTGATGAAGAAAGCTTTAGAATTCCAACCTGGGATCCGAAAATAAGCTGCGTGTGATAGTCAAAGAACAGAGGTTCAATTCAGTCTGCTACTGCTGATCTTTAAGGGTCAACGCGTAGCTCAGTGAACACCAATTCCAGGTTGCCCGAGATTAGTTCAAAGAAAGGGGAGCCTTAGAGTCTCTCAAATATAATGACGTAGAGGCTGCTAAGGAGCGATATCAGCACCGCTTCATTTTACAGAAGTGTCACGCAAGTAAATCAGCAATCTACTCGACCATACTGCTTTTCGAATAATTTCGCGCACCACATTTCTTTCGGCGCCCAGCTCAACATTGATAAGCAAGAGGGGTTTTGATGGCTGCACTGGCCACAATGAGTGCAAACATGAGACTAGTTCATTGATACAGACATGTTTGTTGCCTGTTTAGTATCGATTTAACTTTGTCACTTCATAAGAAACGAAAAATCCTCAACTCCTCTATTCATTCGCTACTGCAGACCGATTAAGCTTCATTTCCGAAATATAAGCAGAAACATTTCACAAATAGAAACAGCTCAGCTAATTAAAAATGAAGAAGAATTTATGCAAAATCAAATTAAACTACTTAGGTTCATTCGTGTTTCGATTGATGGCCTTCTGTGTAATATTGTTTCCACGACATGATTCTGATTATGGTGGAAGGAAAGGTATGAAGCACATTGTCAACAACTTCAATACAGAAATGTTATATCTGTAAAGCAACTCCAAATGAAATGATCGATTTAAATAAGAATGTATTTACTCTCCTTGTCTATAAAAAAATAAAGTGAAAGTACTTCAAGCAAAGAAGATGAAATAACAGGGAAAAAATCGCACAAAATATCCCTCTGTGCAAAATATAAATATTTATTTCTGTTGAATAACAGATAATATTACATATTAATATGCATTTATTCAATTTCCCATTTATTCAATTTCCATCCATTTCTTTCCCTGGAAATGCGGGAATTCGGACAGGGGAGTTTTGGCCAAGTTTCTGCGCTTCCTGACCCAGTGTGCGTCGTGGGGGAGATACCTGGAGGCAAGCAAAAAAAGGCCGATAGTTTTCGTTTGTTACCTTATTTTATTTGGCAAAATTAATTTAAATATTTATTTGTTAGAATTATGTAATTATTTAAAAAATAATATTTTATGTTATCACATACACACTCAAAAATAATAAACAATATAATAACAAATCTTTATTATTTAACAAAAATCTATGTCTCCAAAATGATCGACTGGATCCGTTCCTGACCCTATATACTAGCCTTAGAAAGAGCTATGTATTTTAAATAATATTTTTTTGCATATTTTCAGTTATATCGGATTATTTAAAGCATTTGAAAATAAACATTCATTAGGTCATAGACACTCCTTTTTTTGGAGTCATTCTAGGCTGTGGACTCAGGTCATAACGAGATCCTGCACCAACCAACTCGTAAATACGACGGGAAAACATCTGAAGCAGAATTAGAAATAACAACCTGAAAGAGAGTCGTTGAGTAGAGTACAGCTAAAATATTAAAGTGGCCATCATTTAAATTTTAGAAGAACAAGGTAGAGCTATTGTAGCCGTTCGTATATCGCCCTGTAAGAATATCAAGACGAAGGGCAGGAGCCGCGCAGCGGTGCGCTTGGCGGAGGACACGGCGCGACCAGGGCTCGACGCCGGGCTTCCTCAGTGCGAGGCCGCACGCCACTCGATAGTAGCGGCGGCGGCGCGGCGGCGCGGGCGGCGCGGGCGGCGCGGCCGGGCGCACGCGACGGGCCGTGCTACGAGACCATAAAACAGATTGTCCGGGCGCCGCCCCCGCCCCCGCCCTCGCCCCCCCCCGTCACCACTGCCTCCTCCGGCCACACCGCACCCTCGCTCGCTCCACCCCTCCACCCCCCGCCCCTGCACCAACGACGCCCCGTCTTCAAGCCCTGCCGTCTCCGTCCGCGTCCGTGCCTTCGGTATTGCTTCAGTCGTGCCCGGAGGGTCTTCGTCCTTTTCTTCTTCTCTCCATGCCTCTCTTGAGTCTACAAGTACTCTTTTGCTTTCTCTATTATCATTTCTCAATTATCACCTTCGTGGAACGCTTTTTACAGACGTGCTCGCTTCATTGATTGGTTTGTTTCCGAGCACGTCAAGTGCTATGGTCATTGGTCCCGTTAGTGTAATGAAGGTTTTATTGCTGGAGATGGTAGTGTTCCTCCCCCTCTGGGTCACCACTACACATCCACTCACAGGGAATTTCTCCTCCTCCAAGTATCTACCGCCAGCGGGGCACAGACTACTTACTCCAGCTAAGCTCCCGGCTGGTCTCTATACATTCGAGAATAACATCGCGCGTTGTCGCCCTGAATTCATCGGAGAAATTACGGAAAATTACCGACCTGAACAGCCGACCGCTAGAATTCTCCTCCAGACAGTGACTAAATTCTATCTAGAATACATCTAGTATCGAACTCTAGCCGTCGTCGGGACTCCAACACTAGTATCTCCCGGTCACAGTCGCTGCAGAGATAGCGCCAAAACCCAGAAGGTTCGGTCTTGCCGCGTCTTCATCGAGACTACAGCTGACTCAAGAATCATGATGCCGTCTGTCCCCCTATAACCTAGTCCACTTTTGTTTCCATCGCTTCTGCCTATGTCATAACCACCTCCACGCTTGTTGTGAGCATTTCAAAGTCCCGATCGTCTTGCTCCGCTTCTCTTCGTTCTTCTAACTTCTCCATTACTTCATTCTTCATCACCATAACACTCCTCTCGTGCCCTGGCCTTAGTCAACGTCGCTGGCTGTTCCCTGAGCCACCAGCGCGCAAAGCCTTGACCCGCCCCGGGCGATGCACCTCCCGCACCCCCATTCTGCTCTAGCCAGCGAGTGCAGTTCACCCGCACGGAAGCGGTTACAGCCCGGAAACGCATTCGGTTTTTCCCAGGATAAGGCGAAATATCCTTTAGCAGGCCCGCAAGCAGGGTTGCTGATAAATTAAGGTTTGAAACACTAGGGTTAATAAAGTTGTGATAATAATTGAAGAACTGTAACGTGAATTTTGTATTTAAAATGCTTAATTTTTTTCATTTTGATCTTTTTAAAATGGTATTTCAAAAATATAACTTTTGCTTGTCTTTTTACGCTGTATTTTGAAAAGTCTAACACGAAAACGACACTCAAAATTTTGCGACTGAATCGAAAAATATTGAAAACGTTTGCGAAGCACTATAAAAATAGGAGCCATATATTTTCTTTAAATTTTTTTATAGAAAAGAAAAATTTTCAAAATACATCACATAATATAGATAATCATAATTTTCTCGTCTAATCAAATGTTTTCTGAGAACTTCACTTGTTGAACGAAACGACGAGCTCTGTTTACCGCTTCGTACAGTCCTCCGAAATGTACCTTTGGGACTACGGAAGTAACCTTGACATGCAACCACAAGGATCGATGGCATGTGTTTCTATTTCCGACTAAATAGACTTGTGATGCATGAAGCTCGATGAGATTGCCTTTTGCGCCAGGAAGTTTTAACTGTCAATGGCAAGCATGTGTGAGAAAATGTGGTAGACATTTCACTAACTGTTCTTCCCACACATACAGGGTGCAGTATTAATTCGAATAGATTCTTATCTCACCTAAATTTGTTTGTAATATGTAATTTTGAAACTTAAATGTAAATTACAGGTTAAAAGACTAAAACTAAGTCATTATTATTATCATTTTTACTTTCTCATCTTATTGGTACATTTGAATGAATTGCACAGATATACAAAATCAGAGCACAAAACTTCTATTTTTTAAAAAGAATTTATAATACATTGTTTCCCATGAATTTCCGTACTATCCTTGTTGTTGAAATAACAACTGCCTTCTGCATGGGTTTGTACAGGTCTTCATTCAAACCCAGTTGCTTAAGGCCCCCAGTCAGACTCCTAGGGATGACTCCGGTGCTTGAAACAATTATCGGGATAATGTTGACTCTTTTCATATTCCACTGTTTCTCAACGGGTTCAACAAGATTTGCATATTTACTGATTTTTTCAGTGTATTTGCTTTGAATGTTGCCAGTATTTGGGACAGAAACATCAATAAGCATGAGATGTTTCTCACACTTGTTAATCAGAACCAAATCCGGTCTGTTGTGAATCACTGTCTGGTCTGTTAAGATAGTTCTATCCCAATACAAGCGCCACTCTTCGTTCTCCAGAACACTCGTAGGTTGGTACTTAAAGTACGGCACCTTATTTTCAGTCAGAAGACGACATTTTTGAGCCAACGCTTGATGTAAAATTTTGGCCACCGAATCATGTCGCTGTTTATATTCGGTGCCTACCAAATGTGTACAACCCGAGGTAACATGTTGAATTGATTCCACTGTTGGACAACCATAACGACATAACTCATTCTGCACATTGCTATCTCTAACAATTCGCTTCAAATAGTTACGCATTGGAATAACTTGATCCCGAATAGCCAACATAAACCCTTCAATTTCTGGAAAGATCTGTCCTGATATAAGCCAGTAGTTCGATGCTTTCAAATCGACATGTTCTTGGCTGATCTCATGTGAATGTCTTCCATGAAGAGCTTTGGCCATCCATAAATCTCTCTTTTGGACGTCATTGCATGAGAAGTCCGCAACATTCTGTCTCGACAGCTCTATCGGAGTATAGACATCTGCTTCACAAATTGCTTTATGCAGTTTTGATGTATTTGCCGCGGAGTGGAAATACATTCTCACGCTCTTCACTTGCCGACAAAGTTGGTTTCCAATGTCTGTGAGTCCTCTTCCACCCATATTTCTCGGAAGTGTTACACGTTCGACTGCAGATTTTGGATGGTGCATGCGTGCTTTCGTCATTAAAACTCTCATTTTCCGTTGTAAGTTCTCAATGTCAGTTTTGCTCCACTTAATAATGCCAAATGAGTAGTTTAAGACTGGGACAGCATAGGTGTTAATAGCTTTTATGATATTTCTTCTTCTTCTTCTTCTTCTTCTTCTTCTTTTTATTATTATTATTATTATTATTATTATTATTATTATTATTATTATTATTATTATTATTATTATTATTGGACTTCCGGGCACCCAGCAGACTTTCTGCTCTTTATCCTTCTATCTCCCTTTCTCCAGCTCTCTCTCTCTCTCTCTCTCTCTCTCTCTCTCTCTCTCTCTTTGCCTGTCTCTGTCTCCTCTGTCCCTCTCATTTACATGCAGTTGCAGATTCTCCACGTTTATGAGGTGGGGTAATATCGAGAAGCGCCGGAGCAGCAAACATTTAAGAGAACGTTCAAAAAGATCTCACCGTGTAGATTACGGTATGCTTCGTTTAGGAGCTATTTAACATTTAGATTCAAAAGCCGAGTGTTGCGAGTTGTATTTGACATGAATATTTAGCTTTGTTATAGAGCGCCATTCTTGTTTCCGTTATTTTTTCCAATGTTTTAATAATTATTCTACTATTCGAGGTGCAGATCAATTCAACAAAACAGATAATTAAAATTGATCCAGCCGTTCGCGAGTTACAAATGGTGTAACTAACCCGACTTTGTTTTATTTATTTAGATTTCAGTTTCGACCTTACATAAATCCAGAAATTCGCATATCAGTATCCACAATTTGTTTTAACTAAAGTAAAAATATCTACCACACTGTCTGTTAAAGAATGTACTATGTCTCGTTCTCTTTTCAATTCTGGTCACAAACAATCAACGGATATTATCTGAACTATACAATCTCAAAAGAACTTTGGGATACCTGGTGTATATCAATACGTACATCAGAAACTGAGTATAACCCTATGTAAATGTATCACTATTTATCTTATGCTAATATACAATACTTACACACAGAAAAATAGCCTCCTCACTTTTTCACAGATATGAGGTGGACCTCCCACTACATTTATATTACACAAAATGTTTAAAAAATGTTGTATATATATATATATATATATATATATATATATATAAATTGACATGAATAATAATTGAATATAATAAAAGATTGAATTAGTGTCAGTTCCATATATATATATATATATATATATATATATATATATATATATATACACACATATGTATACACACTAATTCAATCTTACACCCGCCTAGCTTAGTCTCCTCCTACCATAATACTCCGCACCCTTCCTTTTCTATAAACCACCAAGATATTATTGACTCCACGCCCATGACTTCATGAGAACTCCTTCTTGGTGTCTACTCGTTCTTCCTCTGTTTTCATTGTTATTTCTGCCACTTGTATTTTTTTAAATAGTATCTGTACGCGGCTTCGTCTGCAACTCGTAATTTGCCCCTTTTTAATACAACGTTCCTTGATTTCATAATACTTCTATTACAATATCATATTACAATATCATATTACAATATCATATTACAATATCTATTACAATATCATATTACAATATTCTATTACAATATCTATTACAATATTGTATCACGTATTTAACCGTCAGTATCGTATTATAGTATGTTCTAGTGTATTTTCGCCTGAAGAGACCCTTAAATTAGCTGCTGTCCGAAACGTTGAATGAATTGTAATGAAATGCTAAGGTTAGGTTTTTGTTTGTTTTTTGGCCTTTAATCTTTACATTATTGATGTATCTTTGTATCATTTTTGTAATGAATTTGATTGAATTACTAACAAACTTTTCAATAATATGAAGATATATTTCTTCTCAATTCTTTCAAAGCATCCACAGAACTTCGACATCCCACCCAAGACCCACTCAAACAACTTCGCTTTGGGTTGTTTCTCGTCTGGGCCTGCTGTCCGCTCTTCCCAGTTAGGGCGAGTGGCGCCTGGCGTGGGGTAATGGTGGGAAGGAGTTGGAGCGAAGGAGCCTTCTACTACCCCGAACATGACGGGGTTCGGAGAGGAAGGATGGTGAGGCAGGGAGAGAAGAGGGGGAATTGATAGAGTGAGCGAGAGGTTATTTTGTTAAGGGTGGATTGTTTTCGGTAGGGATTTTGTGACCGGTTTCGGAGGGTGGATTAGTTCTTTGAGTCCGGCGGGGGAATTTGTAAGATGTCAATGGGATCGAGGGAATTTCTTTTGTTTCTGGGTGGTTGTTGTAGAACTTTTGGATGTTGTCGAGTCTGTAGGAAGTCAGTAAAGTGAGTCTTACGGAGGGCTTTGTCGATCTTGTCGAGCTGTAGCGTGTATGTCTTTGTCGATTGGCGTAATTTTCAGTTGTTGTCGGAGTGTGTCGTAGTTTGTCATGCGAGGTGGTCTAAAGGAGATCCTGAGGAAACGGGTTTCAGTTTTTGTGAGTTTCTGGTAGTTCGTCTTTGTTGTTGTTCCCCAGGTTCCGCAGTTGTAAGCAGGGACCGAATACCGAAATAATAGCGGTAAAGGTATACATACCGGTATACAAATACCTTTACCTCTATTATACCTTTATTCAAAATACCTTTAAAAATACCGGTATAGGACGTCAAATACCGGTATTTTTAGAGGTATTTTACCTTTATCCGACGTCTATACCGGTAAAATACCTCTATTTAAAGGTATTATACCGGTATTCTCTCATCAAAATACCGGTATTTTCATAAGAAAATACCGGTATTTCAGTAGAATCATACAGGTATTTGGGGGAAATTCATTGTGATTTTTTCCGCTGAGATGGCTCAGAGGAAACAACTAATGTACACGGCAGAGTTTCTGACCGGGAGGTCCTAGGGTTCGAGTCCCGAGGGTGGCGGATTTTCGACACATATTCTAGCTAGGTCGAGTTCTGCCGTTGACTGGGAAGTCGAGTTCTGTCGTCAGACGGAGGGACCTGCCAACGGTTTTTCGCAGACATCAACACGAGCTCGTTCCCTGACCTTGGACCTCACGTCCGGGCGCAGAGCTTGGCGACACGTGATAGTGTGTTGAAAATTTATCCGTATAAATCTTGCCCTTTCTAGTAGCGATAAAAAATGGAGAAACGTGTCTTCTTATCTATAAATGAGTCTTCCCACGCATACCAAACTTCCTTCTTGCACGACTGTGTTTATCACTAAATACGATTATTTGCTTAAATTTGATCGTATCACTAACATTCCCGAAAATAATTTTTTCAGTTGGCCCAGTTTCCTTATTCTACACCATAATTAATAAATATAATTATATATATTAATTAATTATATATAATTATTAATTATAACTAAAACAATATTAAAAATTGACATTGAACGCTAATAGACATTAACTATTCTTACGCGAGGAAACAGAAGCGTTATGTTTAATTCAAAATTAATGATTGAAGCATGTTTAATTTACATCCATGTATTATTTAAGAAATTTCATTAAGAAAAAATATTAATAATACTATATAATATTAATTAATTTTTAAAAATATTTTAAAATATTAATACTAATTAAATTTTTAATGTTTGCATTAAATTTGTGTAAATTAATTTATTATTTTGTTTGTTAATTTATACATTATTTAAATTAAATGTTAATTTTAATTAAAATGTAAAAATGTTAATATTAATAAACTCTTTTTTATTAATTAATGATGTTAGTATATATTTCTTATTATTAAGGAAGAAACACTCTTCTCGAAGTGGGCTCCTCCAGATGCATTTTACAATGTAAGCTACCCGCGTAGAAGGGAATCCTTGCCCACATGCAATGTTAATAGCTAATAATAATAATAATAATAATAATAATAATAATAATAATAATAATAATAATAATAATAATAATAATAATAATAGTAATAATAATAATAATAATAATAATAGTAATAATAATAATAGTAATAATAATAATAATAACATAATAATTTACTTTTATTACAAATTTTCTCAATATTTGCAGTTCATGTCAAAATATATTAAGCCCTTAATATAAACTAGGAAAATAACATTTTATTTTAGCCCTATTTATTAATGTATAATTAAGATTTAATTGTGTAATGAAGTGAAAGGAAATCATTTTTTAACAATAACAAAACTGGGCCTGAAAGCCTGAGCGTTCGTGATTATCTCAAGGTGTCAACGCTTCCTCAGTTCGCCGAAGGAGGGGTTGGGGAGGAAAGAAACGGTCCTACGCCTACGGCCGGCGCATACGTTGACAGCCTCTCCATGTGCGAAATACAAAGACAGGCTTAGGTCATCTCTCAGGTCACATGGGAGATAGCTCGATGAAGGACACTAAGAAAAGGTTCTCTTCAATGGAATCAATAATTATTATTTCATATTTCAACTTTTCCGAAGTTTAAATTAAGGGAGGTTTTCAATACATACAACGTATGCAAAACGTGAACACAAAACATTTACAATAATAAGAATATAATTTAATACAGTTGTTTTATATATATATATATATATATATATATATATATATATATATATACACAAAATAATAATTTAAACAGTAAATAACAATTATGAAATGATATTTGATTAATAAACATTTTGTGAGATATTATTAACTAAAGTAACCTATTTTTTCAACAAGTATGGATGGTAAGCTATATTTCTTCATTGAAAATACCGCTATAATACCGGTATAACCTTTATGGACGTCCATACCGGTATAGACGTCCTATAGAGGTATTTTACCGGTATAAAAGAATAAAGGTATTTGAAAAAGGTATGGAAAAATACCGGTATTATACCGGTATTTTTTACCGGTATTCAATACCTTTTCGGTCCCTGGTTGTAAGTCATGATTGGTCTGATGTACGTCTTGTATATGTAAAGTTTTGTCTTTGTCGGCGTGTGTGGGTGAGTCAGTACTGGAGTCAGTGCGTTTATTTGTCTATTTGCTTTTTGCGTGATACAGTCTATGTGTTTATTCCAAGTCAGTTTTCTGTCGACGGTGATGCCTAAATATTGGGTGTCATTGATCTAGTTGATTGTCGTGTTGTCTCTTTTGAGAGGGGGTGGCATCGGGTCGGGGTTGGGGGGTTTTGTCCCATTGAAAAATATGCCGGTACATTTGGTCGGGTTGCGTCGTAAGTTATTTTCTTTTGTCCAGTTTGTAATTGTGTCTAAGTCTTGTTGGAATTGTCGTGTAGAGTGTGGGAGTCGTCGTTTAGTCACTGCCAGTGCTGTGTTGTCGGCGTAGATGTAGTCGTTCGTTAGTGCGGAGGTAGGTAGGTCGTTGGTGTAGGGACAAGAGGATGGGGGAGAGGACGGAGCCTTGAGGGACGCCGGCAAGGATTGGTCTGTGGGAGGAAGAGGAGTGGAGATGATGAACGTAGAATTTTCGGTCGGTCAGATAGTTGGCGATGAGTGGAAGAAGAAAGCGTGGGATGTGAGGGGTGATTTTGTAGATTAGTGGGTTATTGTTGACAGTGTCGAAGGCTGTAGTAAAGTCCTAGAATACTGTCAGTATAGGTTGTCGTTCTCTCTCTGAAGTCTGGTCGCAATGTCGGCAGTAAGGCGTGGCGTTTGTAGTCCAGTCGATCTGTCTGCTCGAAAGCCAAATTGGGTGGAGGCTGGGGAGGAGGCTGATGGAGCGGTAATTGTCGCGATTGTGGAGTGGCTTGTTGGGTTTGGGGATCATTTTGATTTTTGCTATTTTCCATGGAGTTGGGAAGTAGGAGAGGGTGATGTAAGCGTTAAAAAGCTGGTTTTTTTTTTGTTATTTAAGTTCGCATCAACAGCTAGGTCATTAGCGACCACTATTGGCGCTACGTTATAGTAACTATGAGGGTGAAACGAAATGGTGATGATAAGGGGTGAAAAGACGAACACAAATACAACCATACCCGAGGCGGGACTCGAACCCGTGACCCTTCGCTCCGAGATCACTACCACACTACTGCCTTAGCGATCTCGGCCACCGGGCCGACGTTGAAAAGTTTTGTAATGAAGTCAGTAACGTTTTTGGTCAGTCGTTTCAGTGAGATTGGTTTTACTCCGTCGGGCCAGGTCGCTTTGCTGGCGTCAAGTTTGTTAAGTTTGTCAGCTACGTTTGTGGTCGATATGGTCTAGGGTGTTTGCTGCTGTGGGGCTGGGTTTGATTGATATTTTCGTGTTTCCGGGCACGTCAACTGCTTTGGTCATTAGTCCCGTTAGTGAAGGGCATGTTTTTTCTCAGGAGATAGCGGTGATCTTTCCCCATTGGATGGCGAGATCCGGCGCCGACCTACCGTGGGCTAGTGGGGTTTCCCCCTAACCAAGACTCACCCACCAGCGGGGCACCTCCCCAGCCGGGACAAGCTCTAAGCTCCCGACCGTTCTCCCGGAGTATGTGGTAGTGTAGTGCATGTTAGTGTAAATGTGTGTGTAAGGGGACAGGATAGGACAAGGAAGAGGAAGGACAGATCGCGCGGGGTTCGTGGCACATTTGTTAGGGTACTGCACCGGCATTCGCCTGGTGTTGATCGGAGAAACTACATAAAAATACGATCAGAGCAGCCGGTCGCTAGAATTCTCCTCCAGACAGCGACTGAATTCGGCCTAGCAGAAAAGCTAGTGTCGAAAATCCTGCCGCCGTCAGGACTCGAATCCAGGACCTCTCGGTCAGAGGCGCTGCATTGACATCAGTTGATGCACTGAGCTACCGCTCCCGGTGGGAGGCTGGGTGGGAAGTAGAGTATTGTGGATGAAGGGAGTGGCGTCTGGGGGCGGTGAATCGTGTCTGGAGTTTGTCGGCAAAGAGTTCTGTCATTGTCTGTGGGGCGTATGTTTTAGCTCCGTCAGGTTGCGTCAATAGTGAAATGTTGTGCGTCTCAGTTTTTAAAGTCTTAATTAACGTGCAAATTTTGCTGGGGTGCTTGGTCAAGTTGTTCATTGTATTTGTCCACTTTTGTCTTTCATAGTCTTGCAGTGCGTCATGTAAAGTTTGTTTGTAGTATAAGTAAGTCATTTTGTCATGTTGACGTGTTCTGTAAAAAGTCTTTTGTGCTTTTTGTTTGTGTCGTAGTAGTATTAGTAAGTTGTCAGGAAGTCGAGTTTGTTTTTCGTCTAGGTAGGTGGAGGCTTTTCGTAGTGAACGGTTGATTTGATGGGAGAGGTGGGCTATAGCTTTATCGATATCCTGAGGGGTTTGAAGTGGGTTTGGGGGTTTTACTTTTATGGATAGGAGGTGTTTGTATAAGGTCCAGTTGGTGGTGATATTTTGGAAAGATTGATTGATGTGGAAATATGTGGTGTCGGTGGTGAAGAGGATTGGGAGGTGATGTGAGGTGAGTTCCAGTTTCGGGTGGGGAGTGCTGATGGAGGTGTACAGTGTTACGACGTACAGTGTTACAACGTACAGTGTTACCTTGGAACTTATTAAATTTTAAGAACCTACATGAATACGGAGAAAATTAGAACAGAGACTAATGTTAGAGACGGAAGCATATGCGTGTTCCACTTTGTACATTTACGTTTTTAAGCGTGGAAATTCAAGGGAAGAATTAAATGTAATTGTAGATTTTGTGACAGAATTTTCGGAACTAATTGAGAATAATGTTAAATTAGAGATAGAGAATAAAACTGAAGAACAGCTGTCAAGTGATTTTTTATGTGCATTTTTGTGCTTATTAGCCAAAAACCGCACAAAATGTAGTTGTACTAAATGCTAACTATTCACATCATCCATACCTGCAAGTATTTTTACGGTGATTACAATTTTGAAATTGCAGTATTACCAGTTCATATCCCATATGGAGATAACAAGCAAGGTCATCGGGTGTTGGGAATTTTATGAACGGCAGTATAACATTATCACCTTCTACGATTCATTGGTACGTCCAATGCTAGAAACTGTAAGAACTTATTTGAACAAAGCTATGCATGACATTTAGAAATTTTCATCAGATGAAAAAACATTTAAGTTTACAGCGTCAGTGACACCACGTTCAACTAGTTAAAAGTAATGAGAAGTAAGATCAGTCTTATAGGCCCCCAACCTGTACGCAATTCGCTTATAACGATTAGTCACTTTCTTTTCGTATTTATAATTCATATCATTCGTTATTTCTTAAAATAAAAAAAAACTAGTTTCATTTTTTCAAAATCAATAAATTAACGTTTATTCAATTTTCGACCCAGTTCTTCAAATACGAAGCCTTGATTACCACTGAGGATATTCATGTTCATGGAATGCACTAATCGGCTAATGTAAGTAAATGAATAATTCTACATTAACAAGACCGTAGGTTGGAATAGCCGTATATTTAATTTCAAACTTCTATTTAAGTCTCACAAAAAAATTATTTCTTCCAACTCCTAAGGAAACGTACAAATCGTATACTCTGGGACTATCCCGACAAGAAGACATTTTCAGAACATCGACTGGGAGGTTCTTGGAATAATCTTACGAATTCGGAGGAAGGAGTATTTTGCTCATTTCTCAATATTGATCGGTTAATTAGAATTTCTACAAGAAGAAGAATTATTGGAAAAATATTGCTCTTTTGAGCCTTGCTAATGATATGAATTTGAATGAAATAATTGATTATGGTGCATAAAAATGTCAATAATAATAATAATAATAATAATAATAATAATAATAATAATAATAATAATGATATTGATAGTTATAATGATGATGATGGTGATAACGTCCTTATCTGTGGCGAGGCGCAGGGTTTCAGGTATTCTCTTCTGCTTAACCACTTTATACAATTTACATTTACTTATTTAGAAGCATTACTATATAGATGTTTAGGAGCAAAGGAGTTCCTTGCCTTCATTAAAGATTTCTTGTACGTGGCAGTTAAAGCAATTCTGTAGAGAAACAGTAATTGTAAGTTCTAGGGCAATTTTTTATTCAACACATTCATTAAACATATCTTGGACGGTGAATTATCCCCTGAGTGTAGTTGACAAGAATCAATGACATAAACAAAACTAATGTTGTGATGAAAAAACGTGCGTGAGCGTTCTCCGATTCTGTCGTCATACTCCCCGGCGTCGTTTGCCGCGTCACGGATCTTTCCCACCGAGCGGAGCGCAGCACCTCGGCGTCCTCCACCAGCCCCACGCGTGAGAAGATCTTATCCGCAAGTGATATGCGACAGCGGCTCTCCAATGTTTCGTAAGAGTTGAAGGCAGCCGCGAGGGCGGCGCGGCGCGGCGCGGGGGGCTCCGCCGGAGACATGGCGCAGTGCTCGACGTCGTGCGGTAGGTCGGGGAGGCTGCGCGGCGGGGCCGGGCCGGGGCATGACGTGACGCCGTGCGGGGAGGAGAGCAAGTGCAGGTGGGGGCGAGCGAGGGTGGGTGAGGAAACGGAAGCGGGGCCAAGGCGTTGGCAGGAAGGGTGGGGCGCGTGCAGGGTCGGGGGACGGCGGTGGCAGCGAGCCGGCAGGAGAACGACGCGTCGAGGAGGAAGCTATGCAGGTGGAGGAGGCGCCGGGGGAGCGGGTGCTATTGCGTCGGCGGGACGAAGACGGGCGACGCGGCGCCGAGGCGCTGGCGTGACCGGCCGGCCACGTGGCGGCGCCGTCGAGCAGCGGCTGTTCGATTCCCGGAAGCCACACGTTGTCGACAGCGCCGCCCCCGCGCCGCCCCCGATGACACTGAGCCGGGTCACTGGGCCAGCGCTGTTCGATTGCGCCTCGCCTCGCCTCGCCTCGCCTCGCCCGCCCGCCCGCCCGCCCGCCCGCCCGCCCGCCCGCCCGCCCGCCCGCCCGCCCGGCAGGCCGGCGCTTGCTCGCCGCCGCCGCCGCCGCCGCCGCTGACCCACATCGCGGGCGTGAAAAAGGTGCACGCAGCCAATTCCCGGCTGCGCACATTAAAATACAACAGCTGCACGGCGCGGCGCGCGTGCGAGCGCATCGGAGGCCGCGAAGGGAGCGCCCCCCCCCCTCCCGCTTCTTCCGCGCTCATTCCTGCTCCTGCCCCGACACACAGCCATTGCGCTGCCATCGTACAGAAATTAAGTATTTTTATACTCCCATTCTATCATTCTGTCATTTGATGGCTCCAACCCGAATGAATTGCATAATGATACTCATTACGATACAGATTTCATTACGATACAGGTTCTTGACCAATCACAGAGAAGCTTACAAACCAACTATTGAGACTTCATTAATCTTTAAGAATCGTTCTAGTAAATGTTTTGTTCGATTGCGTTCGTTAAAATTGCATTTAATGTTATATTATGTTTATCAATTTTAATTTCTTTTATTATCAGTAATTTGTATGTGGTATATTAAATAAAATGTATTGGATCGTAATTTCACCTTGGTCCTATTTGACTAGCGCAGTGGTAGTGGTGGAGGGAACATTTGACGTTAAGATCAGAACGAAAGTCATTGTGTGTAATATGTTGATGCCGTGTGTGTGTACTTTAAAACCGGCCAATTCTTTAGTTTGAAATGTCTAGTGAATCAGAAGAAGAGTTGGCACCTTTAGAAATAAGAGGAAACGCTAAAATGGTGACCTCGAAATTATTGTAACAGCAACTTTTGTACTCCCTCACCGGTAAACCAAAGCCACATGCGGCAGGTAGGGTAGCTGTCGTCTAGGTGGCCTTGACTGAATCCTGCACGTCAACTGGTACGAAACGATTCAATGTAAAAGTTTAACTTAAAAAAGTCTTAGAAAATGTATCCTATGAAACTCGATATAAAATCCTTCGTACGCCTTCCTTTGAAAAGGAACTAAAGCCAGCTGTCCAAAACTGTACATTTCATGCATACAAAATATCCTCAAACCTTAAGAAGCCTCAGAGCAAAAGTAAAATCGCCGGTTTCGTCGCCTCAGAGATACCTCCTTTCTTTGCTAGACGGTGAAAGGAGCGTAGCAGAATGTGCGTGGTCAAGTTAAAGAGCAGGCCCGATGGCTTAAGCATCGTCACGGAAAATAAGGCAAAATTGAAATGAATTGAATTGACGTCACCGGCGAAAAATACAATTATCCATATTGAGTAGTAATCTAGTGAATCAAAAGAAGATTTGGTACCTTCAGAAATAAGAGGAAACGCTAAAATGGTGAAGTCAAACTTTACCAACCTGAGATCAGTTCCATACACATAATCTTAATACAAAAATCAGTTTTATAATAGAATTTTCGGTACTCAATTGAGAGTTTATGCACGCTCGAACGTTAAAGCACTATCGACCTTCTGCTTATTCGCAGTTCAAGTTTCGCATCATTTTAGTACATCTGCACATGTGGAAATGATCACTAGTACTACCCGTTTTGGCGGGCCCAAACTCTCTAATTATTACACAACAACACGTTATTATAGTGTGTAATAATCCATGACCCACTGTAAATTATAATCATTTTAGTCGTAAGCAATATTAGAACCCAATGTTTTGATAATGAAGGGTCTCCTCTGGTAGAAGTAAATGCGGGGCGCTGCGCAGGGAAGCCCAGAGGAACAAGAGTGAATGTAATTTTGATCCCTGCGTGGGGTACTACTCCCATGCTTCAGGTATTTTCTGCAGGGAGGATAAATCCCTATTCTTTTTGCCTTTATTCTCACTCCATGCGTCCGCCACGCACGCTTGGGGCTATTGGTTTGTGTATTCCGCCGAAACGCAATTATCCCTCACGGAAACCTCAATGCCAGCTCAGAGCAACTAGCTTTCCAGACCAGTGCCGGAGTTGAAACAATGCGCATTGACAAGTCCCCCCTCTATGCCCAGAGTATCGGGCCACAGCCACGACCAAGCCAAGTGCCCAACTGGGGGCCATCCGGGCTAAAGCCCGAGGAACTTCGTGACCCAACCCGTCTCCTAGCTGCCTCCAGCTCGACGAGAGCCGCCGGATCCTGGGCAAACTGACAGGGAGGGGTCATGATCCCCGACGGACTTTTATATCTGTGATCCGGAGCATTTCCACGAGCGTCCTTCGCCCACTCCCGCCCAAACGTCGGCGCGCCATAGGCGCAGCTGGTGGGGCACCCCGCCAACCCGGCAACACGGAGCTTAGCCTCCCTCCCCCTTGAAGCTAACGACGTGAGTGCATCCGTGAAACTCAGACACCGGGTGGACGTCTCCACCTCCATCTAGACCCTCAGCTCTTGTAATCCACTGCACATACACACCCCCACCCCGATCTGCGGCGGAGTGTGAATGTGATAGCGAGAAAGCGTAAATAGTATTTGTAATTACGGTGTAACACGCAGGTGTAAACATTATCAGCCTCAGCCTGTCACCTTTCGCAGGAGAGGAGAGTCTCGATAAAATGAAAATTATAGTACAAAATATGTTTTTACAAAATGGGTAAAATGTTATACAATATTCTTATCGTAAGATTTTTTTGCAATACCCGATTAATTGTTAAACTTGGCCTAACTCTCTCGCTTAATAATTCTTGAATATCGTTTGTAATGGTATATTTTACTACTACTGCTGCTGCTGCTACTGCTACTGCTACTGCTACTGCTACTACTACAGCGACTGCGACTGATACTACTACAGCGACTGCTACTGCTACTGCTGCTACTACTAATACTACTACTACTACTACTACTACTACTACTTCTACTACTACTGCTACTACTGCTATTTCTGCTACTGCTACTACTGATACTGCTACTACTGCTATTTCTGCTACTGCTACTACTGATACTGCTGCTACTTCTACTGTTGCTACTGCAACTACTGCTACTGCTCCTGCTCCTACTGCTGCTGCTACTACTACTGCTACTACTACTACTGATACTGCTGCTACTTCTACTGCTGCTACTGCTACTGCTACTGCTACTGCCACGACCACGACGACGACCCTGACCCCGACTACGACGACTACGACGACTACGACTACGACGACTACGACGACTACGACGACTACGACGACTACGACGACTACGACTACGACAACTACGACGACTACGACGACTACGACGACTACGACGACTACGACGACTACGACGACTACGACGACTACGACGACTACGACGACTACGACGACTACGACGACTACGACGACTACGACGACTACGACGACTACGACGACTACGACGACTACGACGACCACGACGACCACGACGACCACGACGACCACGACGACCACGACGACCACGACGACCACGACGACCACGACGACCACGACGACCACGACGACCACGACGACGACCACGACGACGACGACTACGACGACTACGACGATTGGCCGACGACGTCACGACGACTATGACGACTACGATGACTACGACGACTACGACTACGACGACTACGACGACTACGACGCGACTACGACGCACTACGACGACTACGACGACTACGACGACTCGACGACGACGACGACGACTACGACGACGACTACGACGACTACGACGACTACGACAGCGACTACGACGACGACGACTACGACGACTACGACTACGACGACGACGACGACTACGACTACGACGACTACGACGACTACGACGACTACGACGACTACGACGACGACTACGACGACTACGACGACTACGACGACTACGACGACTACGACTACGACGACTACGACGACTACGACGACTACGACGACTACGACGACTACGACGACTACGACGACTACGACGACTACGACGACTACGACGACTACGACGACTACGACTACGACTACGACGACGACGACTACGACGACTACGACGACGACGACGACGACTACGACGACGACGACGACGATCACGACTACGACGGCAGCGACGACGACTACGACGACGACGACGACTACGACGGCTACGACGACTACGACGACTACGACCGACTACGACGACGACGACGACTACGACGACGACGACGGCTACGACGACGACGACGGCGACGATACGACGACGACGACTACGACGACGACGACTACGACGACGACGACTACACTACGACTACGACGACGACGACGACTACGACGACGACTACGACGACGACTACGACGACGACTACGACGACGACGACTACTACTACGACGACGACGACTACTACTACGACGACGACGACTACTACGACGACGACGACTACTACGACGACGACGACGACTACTACGACGACGACGACTACTACGACGACGACGACGACGACTACTACGACGACGACTACTACGACTACTACTACTACCACTACTACCACTACTACCACAACTACTACCACTACTACTACTATTTCTTCTATTACTACTACTACTACTACTACTACTACTACTACTATTACTACTACTACCACTACTACTACTACTACTATTACTACTACTACCACTACTACTACTACTACTACTACTACTATTTCTTCTATTACTACTACTACTACTACTACTACTATTACTATTAATACTATTACTACTAGAACCAGTCCAACATAATACTTGGGGTGCACACGTTTCTCTGGTACTGAATCAATGGCATGAGGCAGTGGCTAATACTGTACTCCAAACGTTGGTTGAGAAATTTCAACTTCTCACTGAAGCTAAAGTGCCAACCATATTTTAAGTTCCATCCTGTAAGTGTACTGGTAAACGAATAATGGCGTTTAGATTGGGAGAGAACTATTTTAACAGATCGGACAGTAATGAACATCAGGCTAGATCTGGTTGAGGTTAACGAGAGAGGGAGAGATATGTGGCGCTGATTGATATTTCTATCCCATGTATTAGCAACCTGCAAAGTAAATTCGCCAAAAAAATGAACAAGTACTCAGAACGCACTGGACCCATAAAGAAATAAAGGCTTGTTGAAAAAGTTGGCATTATTCCGACCGCAATTTATTCTTCAAATTATTGGCAACTTTTTCCGACAATTTTTTTCTTTAATAATTTAGAAGTGGGAAGACACCAACAAAATAAACTTATGAAATTTTCGAAAATTGAGAGTTTTCACTGAAGATTGGACCTCTATCTTTATTAAGAAAGCGGTTTGCTCTTTTCTAGCAAAAAATCAAAGAAACAATTTTAAGCGGTTTTGATATAATTTGACAACTGTCGTAGGGACATAATGAAAATACCCTCAAAAATGTGTTTCAAATTTAAGGGGACGTCATACCAGCCAGGTCAATCAGGTAATATCAGTTTTGATGAATGTTCAGTGTACAGTTTTGGCGCAAGTGTTGTCCACGGTCAGACGGGCGAACGGGTTTGCACCGGGTAAAAAAAATATTTTCGGTTACAGTACGTTTTTGAGAAAGTAATTTAGTAGTACATGCATATTTATTTGAACTGGAATTGGGTATGGCCCGGTTGCAGTTAAATAACAATAATTACAATAATAATAATAATAATAATAATAATAACGGTAATAGTAATAGTTATAATAGTAATAAAGGAGTACAGTACAAGCCGAGGATGCAATAATCATACTATCACTAATATTAAGTATTATGACAATTATTTCACTGATATCCAATAATTACCTATATGTTGGCGATGCTATGATTTAATACAAGCTACATAAATATTGGCTAAGTTAGATTTTTTAAAATTAATTGATCGCGTTCACAAAATTTCACTGCACTGAACTACACTACACTGTCTTGCTTTGAATTACACTGACCAGCAGTTCACAGCATTTCACCGCACTTCACAGCACTTACTCATTTAATATCTATGAATCTCATCTTGTTCTAATTTATTTCTAAAACTTCGGACACTTAGAGGAAAAGCTTTGAAAATTGCAAAAGGAAAAGGGGACAAGAATATGGGAGCAAGAATTATCTACTTTTTTAATACTGGGACCCACAAAAGATTTTTCTGTGATAAAATCGTCACATTTTCCTGCACCATTATATACCTTTCTTTTTTCTATGCAGTACATGTGAGAAAGTAAAAGCAATCGGTGGCGCCTCCTCACTCTGGACCTAGGGCGTTGGCAGTGAGGGAATCCCAGTGTTAACCCTCACTCCTCTTTTCCCTTACATATTTAGTGCAAAATGAAATTATGTAAACAAAATCTTTATTCATTTTAAATTATAATGTTGGAAGCATGGAGGAATGATAGACGCAAAATAACAACAATGAGAAAATTGTATTTTGTATTTCAAAGATTGGAATAATACATTTTACAATACTTAAAAAAGAGCTCGACACTTTTGTCAATTTTCAGTTCTAGTTATAAAAATTAAATTCTGAAATATCAGGTTAGGACACGATCGCCCATCACTTAATTACTTCATACGAAAGACAAGGAAAGCAATTATTTAAAACTATTGTTCCGCTTCTCCACTATTCTTATCAAATAACACTAATTTAATGAATATCGCGACATGCTGCAACGCGCAACGGAGATTATCACAATCAGGGACGCTCACTCTCCAGCGGGCCGTTAAAAAGAGATCCAGCGCAAGATGTTCTTGAGTGGGAAGGCGTCGTGCGCATGTGCTGCCGCCTCCCGATCCGACCTGAAGACGCTGGAGGCATTCGCCAACGGCCTGAGCTGCGCTCGCGCACTGCCTGCTTTACGTGGACGCTCTGGTGTCCATCTATGACGCCGATCGCACGGAAGACCGAATAAATGAAAGAAATCTAAATAAATTCAAAGGAAAAAATTAATTTTTATTTTCTTGGGCGTTGACACACGACTGGCACATCCAAAGAAAACGCCACTGACAGTGATAATTAGGGAACGGATTTTATTATAATAAAAAGTCAAAATATGTACATATATATGTATTTATTTTTTCAAAAATATATGGGACAAATTTAAAA
Organism: Teleogryllus occipitalis; assembly: GCA_011170035.1. Taxonomy (NCBI): domain Eukaryota; kingdom Metazoa; phylum Arthropoda; class Insecta; order Orthoptera; family Gryllidae; genus Teleogryllus; species Teleogryllus occipitalis. Next base: position 99,869 of record BLKR01003989.1, read on the forward strand.
TATGTAAAATAAAATTGATGTTAAATTTTAAAAGTTTTCAAAGAGAAAATGTCGTCGATCAGCTCTCAAAATAGATTTGTAGCGGCTGAAGGAACGTTCCACATCTACGGAATAAATTGGAGCATATTTGGACGGTGATATGTTCATTGGGTTCAGTTCTAGTTCCAGTATTGAGGTGTCTTTTCGTCCGCTGCGAATGTTGGCAATGATTTTCATGTCTTTCCAGCCTGGATTTTTCTCCAACGAATCTTGTAATTTCTTTTTCATTTTTTCTGTGCTTTCACCTGTTATGTCTTTTAATTTTGCTAATGCACAGTTAATAACTTCAAAACTAGCAGCTAATGGCATGTTCTGAGCCTCAAGCTTTGCGATAGCATTTACTAAAAAAATTGCATTTGCATAAATGAAAGCCAAATTGTATCTCAGACTAGAATCATAAATCAAAGATTTTGATTTTTATAGTGCCACAGCAGGCTCATCGAGTCATGTAAAAACCTGGCGATTGTAGCGTGGTTGCATTTTTCTAAAACTTCACAATTTAAGAGAAATGGTGCTGAAGGAGATTCAGGGCACATCTTTCCTACAATAATACTTGCAATATATCTTCCTTCAACAGTAGTAGTTTCATCAATTGAAACCCAGACCTTACTAGTTTTTATTTCCTCTCGAATTTTAGTCAGAGTTTCCAAATAAATAGTTTTCGTGTAGCTTTTTCTGGGTGTTCTTTCATCCGTAATTTGTTTGACAGTGTATTTTTCTAAGAAACTCTTGAACCTCACTTAGCGACCCGCTGACTTTGTAAATGGGAATATCAGCTCTAACCAATGCGCGACACAAATCGGTGAAGAAAACTGCCTTACTTGATTGAACATCAGGTGAAGATGTCAGTATTGTTTACTGAAGCTTCAATTTTCTTTATTTATTTTATCTGTGTTTTGCCGTAAAATGTGCTGCGTGACTTGAAACCGTTGGGAGGTGAAACCTTTTTCTCACAGCATGCGCAGTACAATATACTCGAGTCACTTCTGAAGGTTTATTAGGAAACTCGCGGATGTATCTAGCCACCAACTTTTTGGATTTCGCTGCGATATTAGGCATTGTCTTGCACCAGTCCACACCACTCAATAAGATTGTTATATGAAACGTAAAATACTTGAAAGTACAGACTCTAGTTTTACGAAGAGCCGGATACTTGAACAGTTGTAGTGGAGAGCATGTACTGAACTGATAGGTTCCGATTTTCGCATTTCTGAGGCAGAGAGGTATCTAGGTGTGGCGCAGGAAGCGCGATGAGACGGACATTCTAAACAATGTTCGTCCAATTAATATTATGTTGCGCGTGGGTTGAATGTAACACGAGAAAGCATGTGATTGCTTATACTTCTGCTTCTTGACCATCCGCTCATCCTACGCGGTTTCTGAGAAGCAAGGGTAGAGGGTCAGTCGAGCGAAGGTCAGAGGACATAAACATGCAGTGTTACATTGTTAAGTTTATCAGAAAAACAGATGCCCGGAATATTATTGGGAAATTCTTATTTGATATTTTTTTGTACAAGTAATATTCGAATGTAACAAAATGTGTTAAAAATAGTGGTAAAAGGTAAAATATGTGAAAATATGTACTTACACTAAAATATGTAAAATAAAAATGGTGCCAATTCTTTCAGAATGTCTAGAAAACTAGAAAATAAATTCAAAGCAGGTACCTTGTTCCTATCAAAACATGTATTTACATGAAAATCCGTTCCCTAGTGATAATAAATAAAACCAAGTATTAATAAAGCTGGGAACTGAAACATCTGTTGTACCTACAACGGCTGCGCCTCGGGTGAATATACGGACTACTTTTCTTCCTTTTGTTGTTTCAGTTTGCTATCATTCTGATGTATACGGCCGTTTTATTTTAAAGTAAATGTCAAACCAATAAATTTAAGTCAGAGGAGAGTGTGCAAAATTATTGTATGCCCCTCGAATTGATTTTTTATGCTGGGAAGCGAATTAACTTCGACTGCGCTAAGTAAAATCACCTCGCTCGAAGAAGTATCATTTTACGATATTGATTCATTATCTTTTAATTGTAAGATTAAACATACATACGCTCTTTACTTGATTTTGAATAATTAAGTTTTCTTTGGTATCTCGTATTCCTGTGGCAATCGTCTCATTTATTATTTTAGTAGTATATATACATTTTGCGGCTCTCAAACGGAACCAATCTTCATAAACGAGGTCTCTAAAAAGAGAATTTTACGGAGACATGACTAATTGCACTTCCACTTTAAAAATATGAAGAATTTGTTAAAAAAACGCATCTCTATTCCTGTCAAATGTAACCCGCCACACTCGGCAGCATTGATAAAATCCGTATAATTAAAAAACTCCTAAAAAAGCGTTCTGGGATGTTACAATCTAGACTTTTGAGGCCAGAGTTCTCAAATAAAAGTTCCTCACATTGCAATCTACAGAATTAGATATTACTAGAGATTACTGGTCCAGCGCTTATCAATACCACCTATATCACAGGCCTTGGCGCTGGAGGCCGTCTTTGTTTGTGATGTCAGGCTCATAAGGGTTAGATTCCGCCATCTTACATTTATGCTTTCTGTGTACACCGTGGTTTCCGCTGACTGACGAGGTATATTTGCATAATAATTCATTCAAGATTCGCTCTCGCAGCAACAACTAGAGGAATTAGTAGTTGCTTGATACCGATGAAGATTGTTTTTTGTGTAGTGAAAACGCTCATTTAGCGTTTTTCTGTGGTCTGCAAGTGCTGTGAACCTAATTAGAGGGAACTAGGATGGAAACGGACCACATGTTTACATGTTTCAATTTCACGATATTCTTAGGAAAAATTGGATCTCTGCTATTCATCGGCAGCATGTCGTTCCCACGTAACATATGAATGTAAGTTGTGACATTCTTGTTTCTGGGAAAAGTTTGTGAAATAATATATATTTCACATGCACTTGGTATGTTACCACCTCATATATACCTACTAATCATTAAACGTTCGTATTATTCTTATTCAAAATATATTTGTCTGTTTTTATCTCTCATCCCTCAGATTTCAAACACTGCGACTTATTGTTAATACACATCCATGGACAAGACAGTTTAAGAGGAGATTTAAAAACATGAATTCAAAATTAAATTTGATGAAAGCGTAGGTCTGTAATTCTTTCACAATATTGTTTACTTTTTCTGGTGTGTTTGATTTTAAAGACCGCACATAAGTCATTTAAGAGAAATAATTGTTTTACATTGTTTGGCCGACTTCTCTAATTTCTTTAAAGGTGGAAGCACTTCATTTTTGTTAAAAGGGAAATTCGCTGCAAATCTGTATGCTCTGATGAAAAGTCACGAAATGAGCTACAGTGTAGTTTGGGACGACGACACTCAAGTAAAGGAGCCACTCCCACGAAATAGTCAGCGTGTAAATCCAAAAGAGAGAAGGCAGAAGGCTGAAGAAAGTTTGCGAAGGGCAATAGCAGAGTGATTTTATATCTTTTGATGTTTTTTGTCAAAAAGAAGAAAGAAACAATATTGACATTGAATGGACGATTCTGAACATTGAAGAGTAGAGACTGTCTCGTTAGGTTTGGTAATAAAAACAATATAATAACGATTCGTCTGGTGAACAGTAATATCCCATCGCACCGAATGAAAGAGAATAGGATCATGTCAAAGCAAGCGATATTCCGCTCTCGTATAATTGTGGAGGAGGCCAAGACTAAGGTGCACCGGGAACCCGAGATCACCCTGTCTGGTGTGTATTTTACCTGTGCCAGTATTTTCGTTATCAGCAATGATTCGATGAAATTTTCAAGACAGTGTGTTCAGTCATGATATTGCATTCGCAAGAAAATTTGCAGAAAACAAGTTGAAGAATTTATCACTTTTCTTGGAGTACATTCAGTATACTGTAAGTATCATTTTAAGCAAGTTAGTAAAATATCTAGATGGGAGCAAGTTAAATTTGTTAAACAGTGTTTCAGATACAGTGATGATGTGTCTGCTCTCTGCTGTATTTTGTTTTATATTTCCCCTCACATATACACTTTTTTGAGGAAATTGTATATGTTATCTCTCCACAGCTACGAACAGTTAAAACAAAGTACTCTGTGTGTAAGATCAGTCCACAGCAAGTGCAAGGAGAGAATATTTTGAAGTATGTCAAGGAAAAATTCAAAACATTCCAGGAATCTAGTCGCAGAGATTCATTAATAGTAGATGGAATTTTTTTAAAACGTTTCTTAGACAACAAAAGTGGAATTTTAGTTGGTACAGTATACGAGAGTCCAGATGCTGCAACATAACCTCATGTTTTATTGCTTACATTATATAAAATCCTCTCCTATATTATTTCAGTAGTATAGATGAATTCTGTGGCCAACCAATCTCTTTAATGAAGTCTCTAAAGAAAAAGAATTTAACGGAGACAGGGCGAATTGCCCTTTGTCTTTAAAAATACGAAGGATTTGTTGAAAAAAAAAGAGAAGAAAACAAGGCATCTAAATATTCATGTAAAATGCAACCCGTAACACTATGGTCGAATTTTTAAAAATCTATTTAGTTTAATAACTCCTAAACAAAGCGTTCAAGGGCCTTAAAAATGGGTCTAAAATATGGAATTTTGGGGCCAAATGCCTTACAGAAACGTACCTCGCATCATAATCTAAAGGATGAGAGCTTCTTGGACATTCTATTACATTTGCCAGTCCGACGCTTCTAGTTACAACCTCACCTATTCGAAGAAGTGCAGAATCTACAACTGTATGTGAAATTCAATTTCTTGATATTCTAGTCTATAGATTAGCACGTGTTTACCTCTCAGTTCGGTAATAAAGTTATATAATATTTCAAAGACTAGTGTAGAACTTGCTCGATTTTTGCGTGACCAACTTTACGTAGCTTTCTCAACCTATTCTATTCTCCCTATATTTTTGTAACTATCACGGAAATCGAAGTAATAACTGTCAAGGAAGATTGTATAATTACTTCAAATATTGTTTTTAAGGAAATGTTATGAATTGTTCCAAGATCATTTGTCTATAACACTGAATAAATCTTTATTCAAAATGTATAAGCACATTGAAAATTAAAATAAGTACTACATTGGAAATTTTCTTGATACATTTTTAAACATATAAACACATTTCCTTAACAACATCCCCCCTTAATATGGAAATGGAAGGATAGGGAAGAGGGTGGAGTTGAGTATTCGAGAGTTCTCGCACGTGTACGCTAGTATTTTATAGTTTCTAAAATATTCAGCATTTTAAATTCTTTTGAAATGTCTTCATTCTTTGTAACCGTTACTATGTAAGCAACTACGCTTCTTAAAAATCTGGTTTACTCGGCCTCGATTCTTTCATTCTTTCGTTTTTTTAAGAATCAACTTTCACTACTAAAGCATATGGTACTGTCCTGTCAAAAATATATAACGACAAAACTGTATGCAAATTTCATACCATAACACAAAATCAGAAAAATGATCTCATATCAAATCAGTTGTAGAGACATTCTTAACCTTTATTTTATTAAAGAAAATATTTTTGGCAAAGATTTAAATGAACACAACGAAAGGAGGTGGGGCAATTATGCAACCACTTTCACACCATTAACAGTGGGCGGAGGTACCGCCTCCTCTGGGACTGAAATACTATGGGGCGAAGGCATTGGAAAAATTGACTCTCCTATTTGCGTTTTCTATTTATCTGAGAAGTACCTCGGATTGTATCAATAAAAAATGTTGCACTATAATGTATACACACAAGAATATTTACTGCTAAGTTATAAATCACGAGAAGAATTGTTTCATATAAAGATGAATCTCTGCTTTAAGGCAAAAGATAATTTATGAAATGAATGTATTGAGCAAAGACTTTCTATTGACTCTTGCAATAAAAAAATTAGACTTTTTTATTTGTTGCCTTGTCAGTTACCCTATGAATTGGTTCCAACCATCTAAATTTTAGTAGCAGGAGAAAAACAATTATTGATTTCTCAAGAAAGCATTTTAGCTGTTTGAACATTTGAACTAATGTCTTTTCTTATGTGCATTTTCACTTGTATATTCCTGTACTCTGAGAACTGTATAAATGTGGCCCGCATTGGATTTCCGATTAAATGTTAATTCTTAAACCAGACAAGAAGCTTTATATCATGTCAGTTCCCACGGAGAAATACGAAATGGAGTTGGAGGAAGGTCAATATACGGTGGTATGTCTGTTATGGGCCCTCGTTGTGAGCATTCTGATTTTAACTTGTACACCAACTTCGGTGTTGCCACTTATTGATTTCATATTTCCTTGTTTAGTTTGTGAGTTCCCCTCATTCAGTGCTGAAAGGTATGTTTCCTTAAGAGCTCTTCTGTTGTCATAGGGAACGATATTTGTTTGTTTGTTTTTTATTGTTGTTTCCATAAAACAATGACAAACAAATGTGCAAATATTAAACTTCATCTAGTTATTAAGTTCTCCGGAATTACTGAATTGCTGTGATGAGTTCCACGCACCTCACGGCATTCAGTGACCCTCATTATTTTCTCTCTCTTGCATAATACTTACTCTGTAACAAGAAGTATTATAATCGTGCGCCGGAGAACGGCGAATTGTCGGCACAAAACCTCTATATCTCTATCTATTTTTTCTATATCTAATCTATATTTTTTGGGACCTGATACCGAAGAATTGAATGACGGTTAAACGTCTGTCTGCCAGTCACTCTGTACGGCCGTCAACTTTAGCGCCTAAAACGTTCAGACGATTTTCTCGAAAATTGGCACTCCAATCGATCTGGCTGATATCGCGACCCATTAAATTTGAAACTGATATTTTAGTTCATGAAACCCCTGGGACATTTTCAAAATGTTTTAAAAAATGACACCAACTTTTTACTTTCTCGCTACCGCTTATGCAGTAGAGAGAAAGTTATATAATGCTGCGCGAAAAAACTGCGAATCTTCATTGTTGTTGAATTGTTTTATGAGTCCTTGATACCGAAAAGTCCATTGATGGCAAAGCGTCTCTCCGTCTGTCTATGAACAACGCTAGCGACTAAACCATTAAGACTATTTTCTAAAATTGTTACTCCCCTGTCGATCAGACTGATGTCTCGACCCCTAGAATTTAAAACCGATATTTTAATTTGAGGGCTACTTTACAAGAAGTCCCTGGTGCATTTTCAAAGTTTTCAAAAACGGGCTCAATCGCTTTTTATTAAATATTGTTGTTGGATAGTGTGAAATACATTTAAGGGAATGGTGCAGATCTCATGTTGCTTGAAAACTCTGATTATTCGAAAATTGCCAAAATTCTAATTTTTTCGACGTCTTCCTACAACCACAAAGTTAAAGATAGAGATTTTCCCCCTAGCTAAATTTGTTCCTTAAGATATATTTTGAAATAATGTCTTCAGGAGAGTAACGACAAGTTGGAACATTTTCGGTCGGTTAGCAATTTTCATCTACGACATGATTTACAAGATTGTTTCCTTATTTTCCCTTCAGATAGATTTAACAACTTCCTCTACGGGGCAAAATAACTGATTTCCTGACAAACGACGTCTTCATCGCCACTGTCCCCATCTGACAACAAAGCGTCTTGTGGAAACCTAATGAAAATTTTGGCTTCTATAATATCATTATCATCTTACAGTCTTGATATAATCTGTTCTACAGTGAGTCTGAAGAGAAAGAAAATACATTTATGAAAAACCATGACAAGGGGTCATTTTTAACCACTGTTCCAAAAGTGGAACGTTCAAACAAGTGCGAAAATTTAAAAAATGTAATTCAATATACATTTAAAAATTCGAATGCATATTAAGTATAAGTTTCAATCTTCAATAATATTTCATATCCATAAAAAATATAATTAATTTGATAACTATAAATAACATACTTTTCCCCGGAAGTCGTTTTGAACTGTTCGGGAAATATGTTGCCTCACCAATCCAGCTATAAGCATCACAAGTAAATGAAAGGTTGCCGTTATGTGAGGTAGTAGTATCAACGGAAATACTATTCAAACCAAAATTCTTTAATATCATCACATGGCTACGAACTTGATTTTTTCGCAACGTTCCAGTTTTGGTTATAACGAGCGCTATAGACAAAATTCGATAACCTGAAATGTTAGCTCCTCAATAATATAAACTATTTTGCATTGAAAACGAACTACAAATTTGATATAAAATTTCATTTGTAAAAATAACCAAACTCACCACTCCTCTCCCAACGAGCGAAGCGAGAGCTCAAGAAAACGTGCACCGATAATATTTTAACTCGCAAATGCAAAAGTGTTTACAAATCGCTGGAAATGTGCATATTAACGGGGTGATATAAAAAAATAATTTGTGTAATGTATAACGTACAAAAGAATACAGCAAAATGAACTTTATATAATTTTTAACAGTGCAATTAGCACTACCCGTTGGAAAGAATTGAAGAAAAACATTGGAACCATTTTTGAGAAAATGACATTTTCAGCGTTTCTGAAACTGAGGAATTTTGAGATCATTTTAACAGAAAACTGTTGAGTTTTCGAGAAACTTTATACGCAATTATTTAAATCACATGCACTCATAAATACAATATTGTGAACAAATTGCCGCTAATGTAAATATTAACGACGTGACAGACAAGTCCAAAAAATGTACATTTTTGTAATTTTTGAAAAAATAACAAAGAATAGGACAATATGACGTTTATGTCATCTTATAGAGTGCATTTAACACTATTCCTACTAAAAACTTTAAAGAAAAAATTGTAGCCGTTTTTGAGAATTCCTTGTTTTTGTAATTTTTCAATAATTCAAATTTTGTACGCAATATTCTACCAAAATATTCTACGCAAAACTACCAAAATTTTCAAAAAATGTACGTGACCTTAATGAAAGAACTAATTATGGATAACTAATTCCATTTGAAGGAAAAATCTTTATCTTCAATTTTGTATTTGTAGAAGACGCTGAAAAAATTAAAACTTTTGCAATTTTCGAAAATTCAGAGTTAACGCTGAAAGTTGGATGTATACCACCTCTATAAGTAGTTTTTACTCTATTCTCGTAAGATATTTAAATAAAAAACAATTTGGAGCGGGTTTTGAAAGAATTTTGAAAATTTATTACTTTAAGAATATTAAAGAAGAATACAACCCTATCCTAAATATATAAATAATAAATTTGGAACTGCTTTTAAGAAAATGGCTTCTACATCTACAATTTTTCAAAAGTGTGGGTATTTTTTGAGTAATTTTGCGTAATAGACAATTTTTAATTTTGTTTAAACAACTTTTTTCTCAAAAACGGCTCCATCGTTTTTGATTAAATTTTATTATTGGAAAGTGTGAAGAATGTTTAAGAGAACGGTACAGGTCTCGTGTTCGTTGAAATGTCTGATTTTTTGAAAATTGTTTAAAAAATTAAATTTTTCGGCATCTTACTACAACTGCAATTGTGAAGGTTCACTTTTCTTCTCTTCATGAAATGTATTCATCGTAAACAGATCTTCAAATAAGGTCATGTTGAATTTTTTTAGAAATGTATTTTTCGTGTAATTTGGCGAAAAACATTGTTGCCCGCTCCGAATTTACTGCGCTTCGTGAACGTAGTTTCAGGCATTTGGATGCTTCGTAAGTTAGAATTTGTATATTATTTCATATTTCTTTCATCGTTTCTTACATTCGAGCATTTGTTATACGTTTACAAATTAATCTTTCAGAAATTATTTAAAACCAGTTTTAAATTGTGATGTTTCATTGATTTAAATGCGAAAACGAATAGGTAACTTCGCTTAGCATAATAAGATGTAGAAATGAAGAGCAATACATGTTAAAGTCGAGTAGTTTTGATGAAAACAACAATATTATATTTAATTATTATATTTTTACTTTCTCGTATACGTACGTATACACGAAGTGATATACCTAGTATAGAGAAAATTTTGTAACCAAATAATGATGGCAATTTTTTAAAAATTAAAAATTTATGGTGCACTTGGAATGAAAGATGGCAACAATTTTACCATAATGATCCCCGTCTATGCGTTGATGAAGATATGGTACCGTATTACGGGCGCCATAGAGCAAAGCAAAACGTGAAAGGGAAACGTATACGAGTTGAGTACAAGATCTCAGTTTTGTCTTTGTGACAAAATTGGTTACCTTGCACAGGCTCAGCCTTACCAGGGCGCATCAAATTTACATGATCCTAATTTAGGAGTTGGTGCCACTGTAGTTCTAGATCCGATCTCAGAATTGCCTCATCATTATGACCTGTATTTTAACAATTATTTTACTTCTCTGAAGCTACTCGAACAACGAAAATGCAAAGGACACGCAGCCATTGGGGCTCTTGGAGAAACTAGAACTGATGGAGCTTCCCTCAAAAATGCTATAGAACTCGGTAGGTAAAACAGAGGCATGTATTTTCAAGTTACGGACATTTCCTCGGGAACGTCTCTTATTCAATTTAATAACAACAAAGTTGTTATTTTAGCCTCACATAGGGTGGGTGTTACTCCTATTGGGAAGGCTTCTAGATGGTGTGAGAAGACAAAAAGAATTGAAATCGTTCAACCAGCTGCAGTTCGGCAATGCAGCACCTTCATGGGAGGGGTGGATAAGCTCGATGAAAGTATCCGGAAATTGAGAATGAACATCCGTATTAGGAAATGGTATTGACAATTGTTGTTTTTTTTTTTTGTAAATTGTTGTGTGAACGATGGGTGGCAGCTGTATAGATTAACCTCACGCCGCACAGTAGATCCATAGGATTTGTTAGGTTTCACCAGAAGAATTAGTGTAGCATATCTCCAAATGTACACCACGAGACAGACTAGGAGTCGTACCAACAGTGATGAGAGTCAGGGGCAGAAGAGTATGCCAAGAAGCTCGGTTCATCTCGTGCGGTCAAAAAAAAAAAAAAAAAAAAGATGTGGATGGTGAAAAAAAATATACTAAAACTTTGCTTCAAATGCAATGGACCAGTGCATGCTGATTGTTTTGTGTTTTCCATACTTCTTAATTTGTATACATCATTTAACTTAAAAACATTATCATTATGTAAAATGCTTTCAATGAATTAAGCTTTTTCAGGAAGATTTTCTGTTAAGGAAATTTTTCCTTAACACCAAGATCGTCACCCTGCCATTAATAATTACTGTTCCAAAAGTGGAACACACCTATACACTCAAAAGTAACAAAAAAATAAAACTTAAGGTATAAAATTCCTATTAATAGATATTTCTGTAACACAAAAATTACGGAAACGGCTCCAAATTTTTCAATGAAAATTTACGTTTAGGACGAGGTTTTACTCTTCTTTAATATTCTTAAAGTAATATTTCGGTTCTATTATTAAAAAACCGAAAAATTGAGAAAATGTCCAAAAAAAAAAATACTTTGGGCGGCGAGAGATGATAGCTGACAAGAGGATGAGGGAAGACCGTAAAGCCAGTCCACACCAAGGAAATTCGAAAACTTTACTACAAGAAAGTCTGTGCCATTCTAGCACCACTAGTTTTTACATTGCCGTTAGCTATCATTTCATTACCTACATATTTTTACTTTCTCGCCTTAGAAATTCTTCGTAAGAAGAGAAAGTTATGTATTCGTGCTCCGGAAAACGGGGAATTTTGCCAGAAAAACTCTTATAGCTGGGATCTAGTTTTTTTTCCTGACGAGTTTTCTTATCATTGTTAACCTCGCACAAATATCAGTATACATTGTAATTTCTCAATATTTTATCAGAGTATTTTTTTTATTGTTACTGCCTTCTTTAATACTCCCCGCCATCACTTTTATTCCCGAACGCTGTGAAGGAATCGCTAAATAACTTGTGTAGACACTAATATGACCATTTTTTTTATTTTTTGTTTTATTTACGAATTTCTTCACTCCTGTAAAGTTTTCCGTGAGGTGAATATGGCATTGTACATAATTTGAGTTTTAATAAAAAACGAGCTACGAATTATTGAACAAGTCTTTTAACGTTTTATATATTCTTCGCAAAATGTGATTTTTGGAGACAAAATTAATACTCTTCTTTCTTGTGAAATAAAGACATTTTATAATTAACCTTAAGTTTTACTATAGTCTTTCATTAATTTACCTTCAATACTTTTTGGTATTAGCTAATATTTCTTCAATGGATATTTCAAAATTCCAATATTAATAGTGTACTAACGAAAGATATATTGAAAGTAACAAGGACGAAAGCAAAGTAATTTTATTTTGTTCTTCAAGTCGAGGACCACTCTTCGTCGGAGCATAGGAAGCTATTTCAAGTATATTTTGTTAGAGCAAGTATTTAGAGGTTTTTTAAAGGAAGATAGAGAACACCTTCCTTTTCCTAACAGACACCTTTCTTTTCCTGAAGCATACCTTCCTTTTCCTAAAAGACACAGATTACTTTCTGAGATATAGCAAACCTCACATTGGTATCTTACTAATATGATCGTGTAAATATGGTCAATTCTCTGAAATTGATATTCCAGCTCGGACATTTCAGAATTTTTTTTTATAATTTTAACCGTCGTTGCATAATTTCTGAAAGAGGATGTAAAAAGTTCTCGCTACAAAAGTTGCTCGATATTCATGAGATCAACCCAACATCTCCTTCTCTTGTGTTTCATTCTAATGTAACAGGAAATTGTTAACTCCACGTCATCAATGTATGCTAGTACAAAACCACAGGACAATGTTGCGAGGCGGCGATCGTGCCAGTGTGGCCTGCCAATCTACGGATGTCAAATTGACGGACGTCCACGACGTACGTTTTTCCACGGTCGTGTGTCGCTAACCTTTGTGTTAGTATTGCGTCTGGATGATGTGATTCTTCATAAATATTTGTTCCATCTCATGTTGTATATCCAAATTATACATTATACGCGCTCAGTTGGTGACTGAATTAATACTTTTTTCTTTATCTATTTCTCTGAGTTTTACAGGAGCATTTTGTATTTTTCATGATGACGAGTCACTGCTTCTTACATTTCTTCAGTCAATAAACATGTCACCCCATTTTCTTCATAATTGTTTTTAATCTAATGTCATCAATACGTTTAAATTTCACTTTCAAACGCCATCGGTGTTCAAATTTTTTAATAGTTTTGGAATTAGTCGTTCTTTATTTCCCCTCCACGGCCCATCAATAACAAAAACTTAACGAACGCATAGAATGCAAAAGTTGGATTTTACTTTATTTTGCAAAATTAGAGTTCTAGTGGGTGATATTTAATTTGAAAGTGAGTTAAAAAAATTTGTTAGAAGATGGCGAATGTATGTTTTGTATGGAAAGCTGTTTGTTGAACAGTATAAAAAAAGTATGATGTGTAAGCTGTTAATGTATATATGTTACTGTATCTTGCTAATGTAATGTTGTGTATGCTGTTAATGTTCGAACACTATCAAATATCCCCACTAATGTCTTGCCTTTCGTTTACAGTATCTGCAATGCGGATGAATAAATGTGTATTACTCATAGAAGTCGCCATGTAGCCGGATTCCGGAAGGGAACACCCCAAAGCAAAAGCCGCAACTTAAGGTCTTAACAATTATTGTGTGATGCAATCCTAAACAGAACTACATTTTTCCATTTTTAATAGGCGAAGAGCAGTATAAGATGACGCAATGTCTATATACATGAATTGGGAGGAAATGGTTCACAAAGACTTGTTAATGTAAAGTTTGACACCATTTTCATAAGTTGAAAGTTGTGTTTAGCACTGAAAACAAATTAATGTGAAGGTGATGTCTGTGGATATTTTTTAATTGTTTTAAAAAATCAATATAAGACTTAATTGAAAATATAAAAAAATAACAATTTTTCAGTCACTTGTATAAAAATTACTTTCATTTCGCAGAGACCCCCACGAACGTTGGCCTTGACAAGAACTCACGCCAGTGGTCTGCGATAAAGTTCTCTTCGTCTCTAGTAACTATATACTTCCATCTCGTCTTTGAATCAGAGCCCCTTCAAAACCTATATATTTTGGGTAGCATACATGGCCGCAATTTTGTCTTCGCATCTTGTTATTTTGGGGACATTTCAACCTCTGCTTTGATGCAGGATGCAGGCTCAGGAGGTGAAATCGTAACCCACTCTCTTTGAGAACGCTACTTGGCTGATGGAGATCCCTCTTTGATTTGCGCGTAGCAGTCTGTTATCTTTTCCTTTTCCATCCGCTTTCTTGGTGGTGCACACTCAATTGCAACTGGACCAATATTCTGAACGAAGTCAATAACGCTAAGACACCAATGTCAACATCTTCCCGTCGGGAAGAGAGACTACCTGCTCACCATTGATTGCCATGGGAACTTCCTACGTTTCAATTAACTATGAAACTAGAAGTAAAGCAATTTTTAATAGCTAAATATGTAATTAGTTTTAAATATACTGTTAATTTTAAATAATTTCTTTTATAAGAAGTCGACCTGCTTAGCAGCAACGGCTCAGCGCGGAACATAACATTGTGGGTTCGATTCCCGCGTGAGGCTCGAAAGTTTGTTTGGAGACGTCTTTGAGAGAGGGAGAGAAACACCACAACGCATCTCAAATATCATCCTTATTCTTAGGGCGAGGATGTTTATGACCAAAAACGTTAGAAATATGCTAGTATTTATGACCTAAAAACTGCGAAAATATGACCAATAAATATGACGTAAAAAATCTTTGGTTCCATTCTCGAAACTTTCAAAATCTTGCCGCTGTTTGAATAACCATTATATTAAAAATATACTTTTAAAATCTAGCACATTTGCAATTCCCCCTTCACTTTAGGCGCCCCTTGAAGACAATTCTACCTGTTTATGTTATTGTAGATGCGATCGGCCTTGGCACAAAGCCTTAACAGAACTAAATTAACTCTTTCGCATCTGGTGCTTTCTTTCCCGTATGGCGCATATTCGCCCATACACTAGACATCAACGCCCTTGCGGGATCCTCCGAGCTGTGGTCAGCACAGCACGAGGCTCTCCGCGACAACACATGCATTAGAGGCCAGGGACTCGAATCCGCGACCCTCCGGACCGAAGCGCTCAGTCGGCACGCGCCCTTAGGCGCCGCCGCCATCCAGAGCGGCCTATGTAGCTTGCCTTCCTAATTCACATGCACAGCACAATAAATTTATAGAAATGACAGGCAACAATTAGATATAATCATTCTAAGAAAATGACAATTAGGATACGTGAAAAATCTCTTCGAGACGACTGCAAGCATGCTGCGAAAAATCGACTTCGAGATTTCAACGGAAATACACGTTTTCCCACGGGTCCCCTGATACCGAAAAAGTGTTTTTATTTTTTATTTTAATTTTTTTAAGGTCTGTCCGTCTGTGAACACCACTAGCGCATAAACCATGCGCACGATCTTTTCCAAATTGAAGGAACCTTTGTCCATCTGTCTCTAGTTCAAGCTGTGAAGTTTTGAAAAACATTATTTTAAATTTGAGAGTAGTTTACATGACCCCCCCCCCGAACATTTTCAAAATTTCTTCTCAAACGGCTCCAAATATTTCTCTTTAAATTTCTTGTAAAAATAGAGTGAAACACACTTATAAAGTTGGCATTGGTCCTATTTTCACTGTTAACTCTGAATTTTCGGTTAACTGCAATAGTTTGAATTTATTTCGGCATCTTTCTACAACTTCAAAATTGATGATGGAGATTTTTTCTTCAAACGAAATATGTTGCACTTAATTAGTACTTTCATTAAGGTCATATGCGTTGTTTTGGAAATTCGAGTAGTTTTCGAGCAATATGGCATGCAATATTTGCAATTTCAAAAAATACAAAAATAAGATTTTCTCAAAAAGGCTTCAAATTTTTTATTTAAACTTTTGGTAGGGATATTGCTGAATGTTCTCTATGAGATGACATAAACATCATTTTGCTGGATCTTTTTGCTTTTTCAAAAATTACGAAAATGTATTTTTTTAAATTGTTTCTTACATCGTTAATATTTACATTTGCGGCGATTTGTTCAAATTATTGTTTTTATGAGTGCATATGCTTTAAATAATGCAGTATAATGTTTTCCGAAAACTGAACAGTTTTCTGTAAAAATGAGCTCAAATTTCTGCATTTTCAGTAACACTCAAATGCCTGTTTCTCAAATGGCTCCAAATGTTTTCTTAAAACTCTTCGAAGGGATAGTGCTAATGACTTAGTATGACGTAAAGTTCATTTTTGTGTATACTTTTGTTTTTTCACAAATTACTCAAATGTATTATTTTTTTAAATAATATCTCTCATTCCGTTAATATGCACGTTTTCAGCGATTTGTAAACACTATTCCGATAGCGAGTTAAAGTGCTTTAAATGAGTTCAAATTAAGTTTTTCGAAAATTCAAAAATTTTCTGTCAAAAAGAGCTGCAAATTTTACACTTACAGTAACGCTTAACCGCCATTTTAAAAAAATGGCTCTACATTTTTTAATGAAACTTGCTGTGGATTTAACCTTCTTTAATATTCTTAAATTAATATTTCGGTTCTATTAGGAAACGGAATTTTTTTTCAAAATTTCAAAAAATGTACTTTGGGCGGCGATAGATGTCAGCTGGCAAGGGGATAGGACAAGGACAAGGACATAGGATAAAGCCATTCCAAAATGAGGAAATTAGAAAACTTTACTACGGGAAAGTGTGTGCCATTATGGAGCACCAGTAGTTGGATTATACCATAGCGGCGTCCGAGATGTAGATGGCATTGGTTAGTTATTTTCGACGGTCGCAATATAGGGGAAAATTGGGGTGTATATGAGCACTCATATCCATGAGTACTCTTGACGCGAAGTAATTTTCTCAATGAAAAGTCTGGCGAGGTGACATTGACAGCCAGTAGGTTCCTTTCAGTAAGTTCTACATTTGGATGGAACATCCACCTCTGATAATAGATTCATTTCGACATTGTGCATGCAAGTTCATTTCAAATCCTAATAGTGAATTCTTGGCAAAATTATCAATTTTGAGTGTGAGTTTTATTATAACCAATGTGACTTCTGCAACAGTTTAATCACATTCATTACATATTTCTCTACATTTGTATAATTAATATTCTTATTAAGTTTCTTCGTATGCATAGTTTGGTTGTTTTGGTGATTATGTGGCTAATCAAAATTATGTGGCTAAATGCAAATATGTATAGCACTTTACACAGACGCGTTAGGAATTCTACTATATCACCTAATTATTATTATTATTATTATTATTATTATTATTATTATTATTATTATCGTGTCAGTAATTATATATTTATATTTTAACCGTATTTAGTAAATTTAAAATTAACGACTAAACAATCCTCAGTTTCGATTGTGAACATTTTATCCTTCACTTCACCAAAAAAATCCTGCAAGAGAGCAAACAAGCTCTGCAATAAAGAATTAGTCTTCTAAAACGATTTTTAATTCTATCATAGATTTTAATCATCATTGTGATATTTTAAATTTAGATTATGAAGTACTGTTACAAAAATATATTTTCAAGTAGTAGATGTCTAAAAAATTAATCAGTCTCTTTATCGGACTTCTAGATGGGTAGAGTAATAATGATATTGTGATCCAATACAGGTTGTTCCCTCTGAGTTGACTGTCAAAGTGATAAGCTTCCTAATTAAATTATTGCATTGTCACCTCCAATCCAGTAATCAATGTGAATAGCGCGTGATATTATATACTACGGACACATTTATGGGCTTGTAATTACGTTAATCAACAATTTTGTGCAACAATAATATGAAAATGAGATGGATTAAATTCTAAGCCAAATTTCTTTTTTTTTTCTATTCAAATTATGCTTTTTTCGGACATATTTTCGAAATATATCTACAAAATTAAATATTTTTTATGAATATAAAAATGAAAGAGGTGCATCAAACTTTCTGCTTTAATCGAATGAAAACAATATGAGAAAAATAAACGAAACCATTTTCAGTTTCTGTTATTTACGGATTTATAGAAGTAAATTACAATTTTGAGCAAAATATCGGTGTAAATCTCTTTGCACACAACTCTGATATTAAATTCTCTTCATCAAACGTGTTTAATGTAATGATGAAGTAAATGTAATAACTATTATTTTGCTCGAATGTTTTCCTTCATTATTTTATTAATGAAAATTTTATTTCTTCTATATTGAATAAAAGAGAGTATTTACTCGCATCATAATGCAGCATTTTTGAGACAAGTAAAAAACATTTGTCTTTGAAATGAGACCTTGTAAATTACTGTATTAAAATTACTGTATTAAATTACTGTATCTGTGCTTAAATTATATTAATTTTGCATGTACACATTTTAAAAAGTCATTGCTACTCCATTCTGAATAGTTCAATAAGTAAGAATGTAAGAATATATTTCCTTACATTCTTATTAGCATATTAATGTCAAATGTTCGGCTATTTGCAGACAATTGCATAATATGTCGCATTATAAATTCGAAAGATGATGAAAAAATTCTGCAACGGGATCTTGATGTGTTTATATTACTGGGCGGAAAATAATGCCATGACCGTAAATAGCCAAAAACGCAAATCACTTTTAGCAGAGGTCATAATTACAGCATAACAAATTACCACTTAAGTAACGACATTATTCCGAGAGTTTCTTCGGGCAAGTACCTAGGAATCCATTTCGATAGTGAATCACGTAGATTTTGTTGTAGGGAAAGCGTGGAGATATCTTCATTTTGTAATGCGCACCTTAAAAAAGAGTACGGTAAACGCGAAGGAAATTGCTTTTTTATCGTTTGTCCGTCCGATAATGGAATTTGGATCAATTTGTTGGGATCCGCACAAAACTATGCAGTGGAAGAATTTGGAAAGGATTCAGCGTAGAGCAGCTAAATTTACTTTAAGGGACAAGAAAACGGCTGGGTTCCCACTCGAAAACTTCACGAAAATTCACTCGAAAACAGGCGAACATTGGCAAGACTCTGCGCTTTGTATAAAGCTTATAACGGCCATCCAGCTTGGAAAGAAATTAAATGGCGGTAAAGTATTCCTACGTACATTAGTAGAGGGGATCACAAGCCCAAAATAAATTTAAAACCTCACAGAACGGATGTCGGGAAATTCTTTTTCACAAATCGAACAATAAGGGATTGGAATAGATTGCCTGCAAAAACCTTTGAACCCTTTCCTCGAAGCGTTCAACAGTTTAGGAAATTAAGCCTGGCAAAGTCCACACTAAGGAAATTGGAAAACGTTACATTAAGTTCAGCCATTCTCAGCAACTCTTAGCTATAATATTTGCTTGATATTTGGTCATCTTTATTTGCGTAATTAATTGCCACACCCCCGGCAATAATCAATTGCAGCCAGAATGGGGAATTTCTACGATAATGAAAAATATACATTTCGCTTGGCGTGATACTCATCACTACAGTCAAGAAAAATAATATTTTACAATCTTTATTACTTCACATAAATAATAATAAACCCTAAAATAAATTAAGGTTACAAAATGCTTCCCACTAGTTTTCAGTTGTAGACGAGTTCCTCGCAACAAGTTTTGGATTATTCGAAGTTACATTGTGAAAATAATTTGTTTATTAAAATGACAGTTATACAGTTATGATATTCAGTATAAAAATAAATAATTAACAGTAAAACAAAAAGACATTTTAACGTGCACTTGTTCATCATGTACTATAACACACTCGTAAACTCATAGGTTTTCCTTCGGAGGAAGGAACCAATTTCACACGTTATTTTATCCGACCTTAACACTTAAGTGATGCAATGAACTGTATTAAATTATTTCCAGTTCCAACATCATTTACTTGTTCCATTTTGAAATGTGAACCCATTTAGAGATGATTCGAGAGGCCACTACTCTGTATCGAACCCCTGACCTCGGGACCGCACTGAGCTTGCGCCGCCCCGATGGCACTGGCGCGAGGGAGACCGGCTCCGAGGGCGTCTTGAATTTCCCTCCTCGCAAGAACTCGGCGCCAGCATTTTCGGTGGGCCGGCGTTGTCGGTGGGCCGGGCCGGCGCGGCGGCGCGCGCATGTAGTTCCGTGAAGGCCCGGTAGATGGCACGCCCGAAGAAACCGCGTGCGCGATGGGACGGCGGCTGAGCGCGAGGCAGCGCCCGCTCATTTCGTGGACTTTCCGCCCCGCCCCCTTTATTTACCACCTTCGGCAGTCGAATCATGGCAGCATGGCGTTGTGGCTGCGGTGTTTTATTTTGGCAAGTAATGAAAAGAAAAAATGTTTTTTGTTGTGATGAAATATATGTGAAAGGTATTTTATAGATATTTTGCTTGTGCGAATCCTCACCTAAATTCTCATTTTTTTTGCTTTTTCACTTTGTCGCCTTACTTCGTAGATCCTTTTCATGGTAAATTACTTCCTCTAAGTTAGAGGCTCTAACACGTTTGTAGTGAGAATCAGTGTTTTGGGGTCCTTGATACCGAAAAATAAATTAACGGCAAAATGTCTGTTTGCCTCTATGTGTACGTGACTGCATGAAATAGATATGTTGGTTTCTTAGGGCTCTTTAGTGTAACTTTAATTGCTAAAATACTTACTAAAATTTTCTCAAGATAGAGGTTTTTTTATTAAAGAAGAGGATAGACAACACTTAAAAGAATGGCAAAGATCTCATTTTCGTTTAAATTCTTGTTGTTTTTTTAAAAATTTCACAAGTTCAAAATTTTTCCGGTGCCTTCGGACAGGTACAAAATTGAAGATTTTTTCCGGAAAGAAATATGTTGCTCAAAGACAGATCTTCAAATTAGATGTACAATGTTTTGAAAATGCGAGTAGTTTTGGCGTGATTTTACGAGTAAATAACGCACTATTTCAAAAATTCTTTTCTCAAAATAGCTCTAATTTTTCTACCCCATTTGATGTTGATATTCCAATGTATTGATATTTCAAAAACTCTTAGGCCGATAAAAAAGTCTAAGTCGACGAAGTAAAAGTTATAATGGATAAAAAAAAGTAATGAAGGAGATCCTGAAAAAGGACAACATTTTATCTGCCAGGTAAATTGAAACTTCACAGACGATTGTGATTTTACTCACAGATTTAGAAGAAAATCCAAATATGCTTAGGGATTCACTAGGGTGGTTTTATTCACGTCACATGTTGCTGTTTATTTTACATCTGACGAAAATCGAGATGAAAATTAGGTATAATTAAGGCACCAGTTGTCACAAACCTAATAGTTTTTGTCTTATTTTCTTTTTCTCAGAAAATAATTGAATAAGTATAATCAGTGCTTGATTTATAAAACTTTAGGTCCCGGAACGCGCCCCAAATTAATTGTTGATTTAATAGAAATTGTTAAATATTTATAATATAATTTAACAATTATTGTCGAGGTACCGTTCCGTCGCGTTTCGCCAGAAATCAAGCCCTGGTTATAATAATAATAATAATAACAACAACAACACATTTTAGAGATAGCCATGCTGTGTCAAATATAATGGCAACATTGCAAGAGGTTAAGTGTTGTCTCATGTCATGAAATGTTCATCAGGGGCTGTCCATAAATTACGTTAACGCAAAATTAGAGTATTGTGAATACCTCCACAGTAATTCACCTGTAACGTGCACTTAAACGCCCATAAATAATTTCGTAACGCTTGAGAAAACACCTCTCCCCATTTACAAGAAATAAAAATAAATTTTATTCCTGAAAAACAATTTGTATTAATTTTATTTGTGTTATATTTTAAAATTTTGATAATTAATGTCAGAATTAATTGGCTGACTACACCTAACAATAAGATTGGGAACAAATGTTGTGTGAACGAAGGACCCACAGATATGAGCATTTCTTACAACCCACGCACACGTCATCGTGGATGACGCATGAGCGACAATCTACTGCACTAATTTAGTTGGATTCTGGAATATACGATAGATCGGTTTTGAATATTTTCTTGGTAATCATACAAAATTACAATAAAAAACAATAAAAATATTTCCATTTATTGTAATAAATTACGCACAACAACTTTAATTTATTTATGTTTTTAAGTAATTAATTAATATTTTAATATTCTGATATCAGGCAGAAAAAAGTCATTCTATCCACAGATATCGGAAAATTAAAAATTTATCAATGCTACATAACTCTAAAGTAACACTCCCTACCCTTGAGTAACGCAGCAAAACACTGCTTCTAGCCCCCTCCTCAGTTTTTAGCGTTACGTAATTTATGGACGATCCATAATAAAAATTTCAAAGAGGGATGTGCGCTAGAATTATACATATGATATCGAATTGACGTTGAAAACCCTCCCACTTTCATGAATCAGTTAATGAGCGTATCATGTTCACACGGGAGTATCATGAATAACTAGTAAAATCGTCACAACACAAACGAGGTTGCATCGTTCCCACCTACCTCGATCGTCAAGGAAAGGAAACAGCTAAAGTGCAGTTAGCGAAAAACTTGATCTCAAGTACAGCCGCGTTGAGTGATCATTTTGGCGGAATAGCGACTTGTTTGTTGTTGCTGGCGTCGTCCTCTGAATGGTGGAAGGGAGAGAAGCCTACGTGATGAATAATCCGCAGCGAGGCGTGAATTTCCGAATCCCCGTGCTGCGCAGAAAGAAGCCCGGAGGAGCGCGAGAGGGCGGACGGCAGCGGGCGGGCGGGTCCCTTGTCTTCGCGCGGGGTGCGAGGGGGCGGGGCGGGCGCAAATTAGAAAAAGGGGGCGCGAGGGAGCGGTGGTGGCGGGGGCGGTGGCGCCGGGCGGGCGCCTGCGGCCGCAGGGGACGAGCCTGAGGGGGCGGGGCGGGGCGGAGCGGGGCGGAGCGGGGCGGGGCTGGGCCGGGCGGGGCGGTCTGAGATCCCGCGACGAGGAACCCGCTCATCGATCGTAAGGGTGCCGCGGGGCGGGGCGGGGCGGGGCGGGCGAGGAGCAGGGATGGGCGGGGCGGGGGAGGGCGGGAGGAGGGCAGACGCCTTTTATTCCGGCTGCGTCGCCCTTCGTTTCCTCGTCCCCGCCCCCGCCCCCGCCCCAGCGGCGCAGTCGCCGCGTTTGCTTCCGGGGCGGTCGGTAGAGCCTCAATTCGCCTCGAGGAAGCGGCCATCCACGGCCAGGGCGGCGCCAAGTCTTAGGAGGCGAGTGTACAGCATTTCGCACAGCGACTGAATAAACTCCCGTTAGTCACAGGCTGTTGTTCACATTATACACCACGACTCCCAATGGGATTATCAAGTATAATTGCCTCTCGCGCTCTCGTCTTTTATATTACGATTGTTCTGTCTCAACCCTACGGCAATGCGTGGCGCGGACGAATGGTTCGATAGAAAGCTGATTATTATCATATGATAGGAATGATGATGGAGCAATGGTGGACTGACAGGAGAAACGGGAGTTCTCTGAGTAACCCTGCCCCGAACCTCCTCCCTGGCAGAGGATGCGCGCAGTCTGTTCGCGTCACACCCCACTTCACTTCCCTTTCAATGCGTTTACTGCCTTCAACACTCACACACGAGAAGTCTTCGCGAGCTCAGGGAGGGAGCAGGCTCAGTATTACAGAAAGCTTAAGAATAAAAAGAACGATAGTTTTGGAAAAACTTTTTTGGTGGTCCAAAGCACTCCAGATTTCAAATTTAATAATATAGAATTCGGGACAAGCTTGGGACCATTTACAGTATGTTCATTGATTTCTTTCCTTTTCACTAGCGTTCTTTCCTATATTTTCTTATTCTTTCCTGCAGTTACACTTATAGGGTAGTGCCAGATATTGCCATGGTACCATCAACACAAAGGAAGAAAAAGAACATTTTCACTGAAAATTTGTGTACAAAATATCGTGTATTCGAAATGTTTTTCTTTATAGTAATTCATTTCAACGAGCGTTTAGTCTTTGAAGAGAATCTTGATAGAGCATCGAACGCCCTGGCGCAGTGCTATCTGCCGGCTTCCTTCTAAACCGCTGAGCCACCTACAGATTCACACCGTATCTGCTGGACGCTGCGCAAAGAATGATGTACTCGTTTGTACGCGTCTCTTATGGAAGAGGCGGAGCCAAAATCAAACTGGGGCAGTAGTTTACTCAGTACTGTGACCTCCTAAGATTACTCTGGGCGCTCAGGCTTTCGGGATGAGAATTCTTATTATTTTTAGTTTATTTTCAATTTAATCTTCATTATAAATTTAAAAAACGATCATTGTAAAATTAAATTTTGTTGCCTTGCCCACGATTTTATTTTAGAGATGACTAAACCGGTTTTAAAAACGGGACCGTTCAGGTCAA